>WAAG01036963.1:52500-164041 GCA_013390105.1 Tichodroma muraria | reverse complement strand
ATTGCTATACTATATATATAGAGAGAGAGGTGTATATATTATATAGGTGTATATAGGTGCATTATAGGTATATAAGTATTATAGGTATATGTATATAGGTATTATATAGGTGCATATATTATATGTGTGTATATATAATATGTATCTGATATTGATATATATTATATATATTGCTCTAAGTAAACTGGTGCTGCCATCGATTGACAAGTATTACAAGCATTTGTATTTTTTGTCTACTTGGTTACTGCACAGTGGATTTAACTTTGTAATGTGTATTTAAACACCAGTTTGTGCAAAGTTAGAAAAATCCATGTTTTCCTTATTGTTACTTCAAACTTTAAGGAAGCGTTATATGACTTGTTTCTGATAACGGAACAATTTTAGAATTTATGTGGATGGCATTCTCTGTGCAAGTGGCATTGCTTTGCTCACAGCTTGTCTCACCAGAGTATCTGCCCTGTATTACTCATTGTGCACTTAACAGGCACAATTTGTGTAATATCCATCCACTGGAGTCACACCTGCACTGTGGTATCAGCATCTCAAAAGGTATTTTAAAAAAGTAAAACCCAGCATCTTGGATTTCAAGGGCTGGAAGTGCCCTTGGCAGCAATTTCATTTTGCAAGATTCCCCAACTCTGTAAAATATCAGTGTGGTGGATGACGCTGCCTCAAAAAATCCGTCAGAGCCGTGGTGTGTGTGCTTGGATGTAGGGAACAGTCCTCGAGAGAGCTGCACAGTTCACAGTACTGAGACCCAAAGTAAGGATTCCAGCTGAATCCCAGAGTTCTCCAAGACTGGAATTTGAGGGTTTGGGTTGAGGCAGCCGGTGCTGGAATCTCGAGAAGCAGTTGGAGACAAGGTTCTCCAGGCGTGCGTGCTGGAGAGGGAACTTCGTGCCACACGGAACTGCTCTTGTTTCTGTCAAAAGCAGCTCCCTGAGATCCCAGCGTGGAGATGCTGGCTCTGAGAAGGGTGGAGTCACTTCTTCCCTCCCTTTTCTCCTCCCTAAAAGCTCTTCTTGCTGATACAGCAAACTTCCAAGCAAACTTTCTGAGCTACCTTGTTACTCTAATGAAAAGTACTTTCCTACTGTGATTAGCATCTGTTTATGGGATGGGTTCTGTTTTTCATAATTAAATCCTCAGCAGAAATGCAAAGTCTGCTGTGTAAAAGGATAATGAATCTTTATTGCACCAGTGCAAATCAGATTTGTGGAAAAGGCCCTTTGAAAACAGTAATAAGCCAAGACATGTATTAAGTTCCAAAGATAAGGTTCTTGCTTTTATATTTCCTTTTTATAAATGGAAATTGTAGCTACTCAGAGGATTGACCTTTCCTGGCACTAAAAGAGATTTTAGCCTTGACCTTAAGCTTAGCACATGCCAACCCCACCGTCTTCATGGCCAAGCCTCTAAAAATATATATATATATATGTATATATTTTAAAGAGTAGAAGCAGGGCTGGGCTTTGTCTGCTTGCTTTGTGTGTCTTCAGTAGCAGTGAGAAGTGGGGAGGAAGGGAGGCACTTGAAAGGTCTGAGATACGATCTAATCAGCCATCCCAGTGTCCATTTAGCACGAGCTGTAACATTTTAAGCATCTCCCGGCCACTCTCTCAGAAGGGAAGGCTCATGTCATCCCTTGTATTTTCCCATTGTACACATCATTTCCTGGCGAGCGCAGGATTTATTCCCCAGCTAAACCCTTCCTGACAGGTTTGTTATCTGTTCACCCGGTCGGCGAGCCCCTGAGAGCAGAGCATGGCTGTTAGCGAGAGAGGGGGAGAGGGGGAGGGAGGAGGGAGAAGAAAGAGGACTGGGAAGCAGGGCAAGGAAATGTCAAGCGAGCTGCCAAGGATGGATATTATAGCTGCTGGGGACCTTAGAGAGTATCATGTGTCTTTTGTGTCTATTTTACAGTCAGTGCTTCATGTAAGATGGCAGTCTCGCCTGGACTGTGCTTAGTATTGATTTACTTCCAGGCAATGCACAGACCATTTTAGGAGTATGTGGGAGACTAGGAAAAAAATCCTCCCACCCCCCCTGTTCCAGCTTGCATTTTTTTTCTATAAGCAAACACATCTAAAGTGGTTTCTATTAAGTTCACTCTCCATCTCGGGGGTTTTTTTTCCATTTTTTTTTTTTCAAATTAGCAACTTAATCAGAGGCTTCTCCATGCCTGTAGATGCCTAGACAGTAATGTGGGTTATTGTCTTGTTTGCAGACTGCAAACTGTGGCCTTTCTGGCTTTTGGAGAAAGAGCCAGAGCTCCTATAACTCAACCCCTGGTCCTGGATCACAGCTACCAAGAAGTAGCTGAAAGGTGCAAGCATGCTCGACTGGAGAACCTGGGGGTTTTTTTAATCTACATATAATATATAGCCCTTATTATTTGCCGTCTGTTGTTTTCTGCAGTTGCTGCTCGGCACTGGGAGCAGCATGTTGGCTGGGAAGCAGCCGTATGGCTGTGTGAGCAGCCAGCAGCTGCTCTGCTTTGGAGCAGCCTTGGGCTGGCTGTGCTTCCCTCTGGCAGCATCCCTGCTCCCTCCCAGGGCTGCCCTTGCTCAGTGGATCCTGCTGAGGGTCTTCCTTCCACCTCCCCGTGGTTCTGCACCTTTCTCCTGCAGCTTGTCCGTGTCTTTGCTCCAGGAGGAGCTGCTGGAAGGTTCCAGCGTTCTGTGGGGCTGAGCTGCTCTGCAGGGTCAGAGCCTGGAGTCGCTTTTCCATGCTGGTTTGCAGTGGAGGCCTGCAATGCAGATCACCAGGGGCAGCTGCTGGTGGCTTTCCACCAAAACAAACCGAAATATTGCTGCCCATATACATCTATTTACATTTAAGCTTGTTTGGTGTTTAGAGATGAAAATAATTTAAAGGCTTTTAGTTTGAAGGCTTACCAAAGTTGTCATGGTTTTATGGGTTCTGAATTTAGGCAGGATTATTTTATCAAAGAGGGGTTTGTGCGTGGTAATGGGTTTTTTTCAGGCTGTATTGAACACTGAGCATTCTCAGGTTGCTGCAGACTCGGATGACTCCACTCCCTGGGAGCAGGGGAGTGGGAGTTTGACAGGCAGCCCGGGGGACCCGCACGCTGGGGACAGAGGAGCTGGGCTGTGAGCTCCATATGCTGTTTGAAAAGGCTGTGTGGAGGAGGAGGGTGCTGGGACAAGATGGGGTATCCAGGGAAATGATGGGGAAGAATCTGCAAGTCTGCCTTCGTTCCCTGCCTGCGGTGCCGGGGAGCCAGGCGGTGCAGCTGCCCTGTGCAGGCTGCAGGGGTGGATTTCCCACCTCCCAACACCCCCGTGGCCCCTGGAGTGCTGGGGGGACAGGTCTTTCTCCAGCTTCTCCTGGAAGCTCCGAGAAGCAAAATCAATTTCTGCTGGCAAAGAATATTGACAATTTTAATAGAAGATCATTATAGGAGTGAAATATTCTGTTTTGAAGGTAGAGACCAAACAAAAATGTTCAAAGTGTTTCACATGTGGTAATTAATTTAGCAGGGCAATGCTTTTTTAATGAAGTCATGCAACAAGTTAAAGGCAAAACCTGGGAATAAATAGAGTTCTGAGCTTTTTTCCTGGTTTTATAAGAAACCACAACGCATTTTTCCACCCATGAATTCCACTGGAGGGATGCAGTACGAGGAGTTAAGTACAGAGATGTTAGCGAAGCGCTCAAAATGCGCTGTATTAGAGTACCACGCATCTTTCTCTTTCTCTTTTCACAAGCGAGAACAATTTATTTCAAAGTCTCATTATTTCTAACTGGCTGCCTCATTAAGCAAGCACTGTGACGGCAGCAGAGTCTCTGATTATAAACACCAGGACAATATGTTACTGTGTTTGTAACTCCACAGATAGAGGAAAAAGAAATGTTTTTCCACCCTTCTGTGTCTAGTCAAGGGGTTGTTTTTTTTCCTCCTCCCTTCCCTCAATCCCTCCCATGCTAATTCTAATAGTAAAGCGTGTCACTTATAATCTGCTAATTAAATCATTTCACTCCATTTTATATAATTTTTAATTTAGCATTCATTTTCAACTTAGCTTTTGGCTTCATTTACTGATAATAAACAGCATTGCACACAACACATGTTCCTCAAAACAGTCATTCACACACATACAGATGCCAGTAATTTTGCCAGTATGCCATGCGTATAAATATTAAATAAAACATCCCACCCTCATTTTACCCGTGATTGAATGTGCATGTTGCTGTTTCACTGTAATCAGGCAAAACATGACAAATTTGGGTGAGGAGGCTTCAGAGCTCTGTTGTTCAGCAGCCCTGGACCTCAGGAAATGTGCTGGGTGGAATGTGCTGGCACTGGGGCAGCTCTCCCTGTGCTGAAGAACAGGACTTGACCTGACTCTTTCTGCTCCATTCTTTGGTTTTAACACATCCATCAGCAGATCTTTTGTGGGATCATGGAATACCCTGAAGGGCTGGAAGGTATCCAAAGGATCATCAAAGTCCAATTCCAGTCCCTGCACAGGGCACACCAGCAGTCCCACCCTGTGCTTCTTGGGGCTGTGCTGTTCCAGGAGCTGGGCTTCGATGGGCTCTTTGACCATTAGGAGGCGGATTGATGACCCAGAGTGAAAGGATGGCGTTCATGATCCCAGCCTTTGTCTGCTGGAGGCCAGGCAGTCTCGTCAGAGATGGCATCCCATGGCAGTCCAGCAGACTAAGCTTTAGAAGCAGGTCCCATTCTAAGGTTTGATCACACCCAGCTCAAATCAAGCACAGATTTTTAAACTTTATGTCATCTGAAAAAAAACAATTTCAAATTTTGTATACCTTTATTTGGAGCCTTTCCTAAAGCACCCCTGATGCTTTAAAGTTCCTTTCGAGGCATGAATATTGAGAATATTTGGGAGTTAATTATTTCTGTCCAGAGAAAAGTACCTACTGCAATGAAACTGGATTATTTTCTTTCTTGAATCTTGTAACTCCTGACATTGTAGTGTACCTTTTCATACAATGTACAGCGCATATCTCTAATTTGATTTTGTATTTGACCCTGTGTGTCACAATACCTGTCACACTCTGCAGCACGAGCTGTTGTGTGCCAGGGCAGTGGGAAATGGACAGAGCTGCTGCACTGATCAACACATCAGGCAGTGGGAGATAAACACAGGGCATTATCTCCTGGTGCTCCAGAATATATGTCAAGGTGCCCAGGGTTTACAAGGTATCCAGTCTCCTGTTTGTAAAGGCAGATAAAAAAAAAGTCAAGAGTCACTAGTGATCGTGTGTGGCAGTGCTTTGAAGAGCACTGCAGGGAAGGTAAAGAGGCAAAGCTCCCTCTCATTTATTTGAGCTTGTGAAAATTGCCATTGCTGCTGGATCTGCAGCTCCAAAATGGATTTTCTGAGGCTGCAAGGTCAGCGTGCCTTCCACCACCCCCACCCCAGCCAGCGTGGAGCGGGGGAGAAGTGATATCACAGACAAGATGTGCTGCTGGTACTTGCTGTTCTGTTAATTAATCACCACACCACTTTCCATTATTTCCTTTTAATTATAACATTATTTGACCATTCAGATTTGTGCTGATTAAACCATCATTTAATTGACAAAGTGTACGGCAATGCTAATGTTTCCTGTCAGCTTGAATTACACACGTGGCCCTCGCTTGTGCTGCCCCAGATGAGAGGGAAGGGCCTTCGCCCAGTCGGCTCCAGAGATGTGCCCTGCCCCAGCCACTGCCAGGCCCCTGCTCGCAGGGAATATGGAAAGGCAGCATTACAAACCAGGAAAAAAGCCCTGTGCATCACAGTAAAATGGACCTGAGTGTCATCATCAGTTATACTAAAACAGCATCTGCTGCAGAGACTTCCTCTGGAACTCAGGGCAAGAAAATCTATTCAGATTTCCAGGAGTGGTTGGTTGCATGTTTCCTTGTTCTTTTGCTCATCATATTTTTTTAACCAAGTGCAAGATTAGCTTGTCTTTCCACAATCTCTCATTATTCTTACCTTTTTTTTTTTCCCCCCTTTTCTTTTTTTCTCTCTTTTTAACAGATTTGTTTTCCGCTCAATTAGACTTGTGATCACAAGAACACAAAGTAGTATTTTTCTCCTTCTGGAAAGACTCTTGCACTGTGATGGGCAAATTGTCAGGAATAATTACACCAAATGGTGGAAAAAAAATTGACAAAAAATCTCTCCCTCCCAGTGATACATTTTATTTAAGACACAGTGAGCATCAAGCACATTTGTGACAAGGTGAAACCGGCAAGTGGAGCTTTGCCATGGGTTTATTTTTAATTGCTGGTGAACCAATTAGACAGCACAAAATGTTACATAAAGCACCGATACACACAGAACCTAACAATGTGGATTGTGTTCTCCAGTAAAGGAACAGATGAGTTGGATGTGAGGAAAGATAATACAAGACACTTTAGCACACCACCTGTCCTGCCAGAAGGGTTCAAGATCGCTGCTGTCACTGCTGCTGGGGGAGTTTGAAGGCATTTAAGGTTTTTGGTGGTACTTACTCATCAAATCAAGCAGCCTTCAGGATGAGGATATTTTTTCTTTGCTCTGTTTCCTTGGCACAATGTAGTAGAATGTTGGTGCGAATGGACATTTGCAGCTGATGAGAGGTATAAAGACCAGGTTTTGTCTGTAAGCTTCACCGTTCAGCTGTGGCTCAGATCTGCAAAGGCAGGGGCTTAGGAGCCTAAGGCTTTTAGCAAAAGGTGGCTGATCTCTTTCAGTCCTAAGTTTTCTTGGGGGACAGCAGAAGTCATACTCCTCAGTGGCTGAAGTGGCTTATGGAAATAAAAACTGGGTTTTAGAGCACTAATGTGCATTTGAATTTTTCCATGTAGTTTTCAAGTAGTAAAATTTTCAGAAAACTTTAGTGATTGGTTACTTTAATTTTGCTTCTTTTTTTTTTTTTTTTCATGTATGTCTGCATAGTTTTTCAAGCAGGGAGTCTAAGAAAAAATAAATTCTGGTGTAAATCCATTTAAGTTGGGGGAGTTAACAGGAATCTGCTGGAATAGTGGGGTAGTATTTATCCTACCTTTCTCCAAATATAAAAGACCAGATGTTCATCTACCATAAATGAGTGTATATTCCCTGAATTCAGTGGAACTACATTTGCACTGCCTTGTATTTACAGAAATAGCAGCATCTTGCTTGTGTGGTTTCTATGATCAGCATATCAGTTACTGTGCAACTCCTATTTTTAAGTGACATTAGATTGATTTTAGATTTCTCAACTTGAAGAGTAAATATTTCCCCGACTTGGACCGTCTCACAAAGGAGCCACTCAGTCATCCTACATCAGTTATTTCTGGCCATGGTAATATCTCATTGATAGACATTTGGCATTCCCTCTGTAATGGGACATCTGCCTGTCTGCCTGTGTTTGGAATACTGATGGCACTGAGCGTTTCTCTAGTTACAGTGTGGCCCTCCATGGACTGATCAGTCTAGGATTATTATACCAAAATAGCTGTATATTTTGGATAGCAGCTTTTCATCTCCTATTGGTCAAAATAAGATGGGGTTTGCAGATTAATATCCAGTGTATAGTAAGTTTTTCAGTGTAAATTGACTTTCTGTTAAAAAACAGTGTCAGTATTATTCCAGGAAACAGAAGAGCAATGAGGGTGTGCACTGGTTTTATTCATAACTTTTGAAATGTTCACATTTGTGTGAGCAGGAAACTGGTTTCATTCTAGGGACAGAGACCACGAGTTAGAATTACCTTTCCCTGTTCTACTTGCAGTGACAATCTGAGGGAGCCCTCTAGTTTTTTAAATACATGAAGAAGAAAGACATGATATTTGCTGTAAGCCAGAAAAAGGCCTGGAGCAAGTTATCGATGGAATGTTTATTTCAAAGTGGAACTTCCACTGAAGTCCAGTTCTTGAGTACCTTTTACATAATCATTTTAACAGTAACCTGTTATGGCTACCCAAAATAGTTTTTAAATGGCCAAAACATTTATTTGCCACTTAACTCTACCAGGATTTCTACTGAACAGCAGGTATTTCGATGTTTCAGTGGTGGAGCTCAGTAATTTGTGTGGGTTTATCTTTTCTCAGTGCCTGGAGGTTTCTGGAGGTTTTTTATGGATGCTGTGTGGAGGAAGTCTGACAGCAGACCTGTGTACCAGCTGAGCACAGAGGCTATGAATGGCTTTAATGTGTAAAAATCAGGAAAACCTGCCTGCCTTCAGTGAAACTCCATGAATTGTTTCTGTCTGTTGCAGAAACAATTTCCCTCTTATTTACTAATATATATTCATTCTTAAGAGGGTGCTTGTTTCCAGCTTCTGTTCATTGGCTGGGTGAGGTCTACAGTTGGATTTAATGATCTTAAAGGTCTTTTCCAACATAAATGTTTCGCTGATTCTCAGCCTGTTCTCCTCCTTCCACTGAAGCCCTTGGCTCCTTTTTGGAAACAAGTGCTAAGTGGAGAAAAGGCTGCTCTTGCTGTGTGAGGTGAAGGCTGTGCAGTCCCTGCAGCAAGAGATCGGCTCCATTGGCCATCATGGCTTCCCTGCAGCAGCTGCTGCAAGTTTTCCTGAGCCCACTCATCAGAGTAAGGCAGTGCCTTACCCACGAGGTGCAGAATCCCTGGGAGTATTTATCCTTGTGCAGAAGGAAGAGGAAGGCAGACAGGTGCTCCCACAGCTGATGTTCTCCAAGGCGGATGAAACTTCGCAGACTTCTTGTAGAGTCCCTGGGGAAGCACCAGCACCAAATAAGACACCTCTCTAATGGTCTCCTAGAGGAGCCCTGTCTCCTCTGGCTGCTGCCAGGCCAAGTTAGCACTGGGGAGACCTTGGCGACAGCTCAAACTGGTAAAGGAAATCTTTGGTGCAGGAGGAAATTGGGCCCCTTAGGACTGGGTCACCCCACTGCCTGTGCCGGGGGCTTGGCTCAGCCCCTGAGCGAGCTGTGGGCAGGGAGCTGGATGAGCTCAGGGGCAGCAGGGGAAGATCTTTGTGGTGTTTCTTTGTGCTCCTGGCATGATGGCCTGACTGGGAACACATCTTTCCCAGCTGTGCTGAATCAGGGAGACATGGAAATGCCTCCCTCTCACAGCCTGGCCCAGCTGGACAGCTGGATTTCCTTGTGGTTGTCAGTTTTCAGGTGGAAGGAAGGCTCTGCCTGTCCCCTTGCACACTGCCTGGCTCTGTGTTCCTTATTCCTGATTATTTTTTGTGACACTGAAGAACCACAAAGTTTTCCCATGGATTTCCCTAATAAAATAATAAAATAATAAAATAATAAAGTAATTTCCCTAATAAAATAATGACTGGTGTGATTTACATGAAACTGCAGGAGTAACAGCATAGCCTGTAGACCATCCTGACTAGCTTCAGTAGATACATCTCCAAACCAAATTAATTTCTAGAAAATTGCATGATCACAGTCACAGGTTACCTCTACTTTCAGCACCTCTGCATTTATTAATTTATTTATACAGGTGCATACTTATCTCCGAACAGCTGAAGATTCTTCAGGTTTCTGAGAAAAAAAACCTGCTTGATTGGGCAGGCAGGTGTGGTATTCAGAGTGGTATTCACCCTGGCTGTGTCCCTGCAGCCCAGCAGAGAGAAGAGCTCCTTGGACACAGCACTGCACAAGATGAGAACCCTGACCCAGTGTCACACCCTCGTTTGACAAGTGCATTTGATTGTAAGATTGGCCTTGTCTTCCATGGAATAGGATGGGGCCTCCACCACCTCCATGAAAATCAGGGATATTGCTTGAAGTCAACTGTGGAAAAAGTCACGTGTAGAGCTGTGTTTGCCTCGTGGGAAAAGACAATGGAACTGAGAGCCAAGAAGTACAGAAACCATTGTAAAATGGACCAGTTAGACAGGGGAAGCATTGAATATTTTCAGTGGAAAATAGGCTTTCTAGGGAGTTTCTGTTGGCAGAATCTTCACTGTTGCAAATCTAAGAGCCCAATCTGAAGAGTATGAGTGTTGTATTTAGGCTGCTACAAACTGAGGATCCCAAAGGGCCTGGAGTTGCCTCTAATGGCTTTTACTCACCAATTTTGCTGAGAATGGGCAGCACATTAGGTTTAAAGTAGATCTTGAGAAGGAATTCTTGGCTGTGAGGGTGGTGATGCCCTGGCACAGGGTGCCCAGAGCAGCTGTGGCTGCCCCATCCCCAGGAGCGTCCAAAGCCAGGATGGACAGACCTTGGAGCTCTGGTGTAGTGGAAGGTGTCCCTGCCCATGGCAGGAAGTGGAACTGTATGAGCTTTAAGGTCCCTTCCAGCCCAAACCATTCCTTGATTCTATAATTAACCTGGTGGAAGAACAGAACTATAGAGTCCCAAGAAATAATAAATACATATTAGCAAAAAACACACAAAAAATACATTAAATCTTAAAGATTGATGTTAAAATTAAACCTAGAAATTCTCTGTCTAGGATAAAAGAAATTAAAAAAGAGTTTGGCTCCATATGTTATGTTTTAGGTGCTGTGGGAGAGATCCCCCAGCAGATAAAGGCTCGTGTGACTGGAAGAGCAGGAGTCAGAGCACATGCTGGGCTCTGGCTGTCCTGGTGCTCACAGTCTGAGAGGCTGCCTGAGAAAACTCCCAGTTTGCATTTTGAGACAGATTCTTCAAATCTTTCCGTGACTGTTGCTGTTCTTGAGGGTTTCGTGATAGCGTCTGGGCTGGCTTGTTTTGCTCCTCTCTGTGTTCTGGCAGTCGTGTTTGCGGTCTCAGCTTCACTGTCTGGAAGTTTGTCATCATTGCTTTGTCATGAGCTTAATATGTCACCCAGATTTGACTGCTGCATCCCTGCACCATCTGCAGAGGCAGTGCTGGCCCGTTCGCAGCGAGCTGGGTGAGCTGCAGTTTGGCTGGGCTCAGTGTAAACTCCATGTGCTCAGACCTTTAGCCATGGCTCCTGTGAAGGTCCTGACAGTGTTTTCATTACTTTGTAAAACCTGTTTTGAGCAGTTTATAAGCTGGCCGTAAAAACACTCCCAGGCAATGAAAGTTGGCTGAGAATGTCTCTTGTCTGGGGTGGTTTTAATTTGTTTTTTTGAAACATACTTGAAAGGGACCTTTTCCCTTCCAGTGAAAGAAAAGTCAGATGGGTTCAGAGTTTCAGGAGTTTGATTTTCTGTGCATACCTGCAGCTAGGAAAATTAAAAATGGGTCCACTTTCCTCACTGAATGTTTCATACAGAGCTATTCTGCCTTTTTTTGTCATGTATCATCCCCGTAGTGGTGGATTGCCCCAACTGGATACCAGCTGCCCCCCAAAACCCCTCTGTCACTGCCCTCCTTGGCTGGCAGGGGAGAGGAAATACAACAAAAGGCTCATGGGTACAGAAAAGGGCAGGGAGAGATCAGTCACCAGCTAGCAACACAGGCAGGTAATAATATATTACCTGATACATTGCAATAAAACTGGTATATTAAGAAACAACCAAAATGCAGGACTGGCTCTTACATTCATTTTGCTAAACTAGGAGTTGTTGAGCTGAGCCTCCAAACAGGGCACACACTCAGAAGTCACTGGTAATTGCTCTTTCCAGCAGGCAAAGTAGTTGGGGAAAATGCAAAATGAATGCATCAAAATAAGGTTGCTAATGATTTTCTTTATTCCAATTCTCAAACAAATGGGGTGCATGGGCAGTTAGGAATGAATACATATTACAGATACCAGGTAAACACAACTTTACCAGCCTTGAGGTGATTGCTGGCTGGAACTTCATTTATCCTGGGAATTTGGTGCATTTTCCCATCTTGAGACCAGCCCCCCACTTCTGTTAACATGTGTCTCAGTGAAGAGCAGCTCTGCAGCACTAGCCCAGACTTAACATCAGCTCTCCTCCTCTGGATGCCCCAAGCAGAAGTCTACTCTGTGATCAGGCATACTTTGAAGACAGGAAAGTTTTTGTCAGAGGAAGCCATTACTCGGAAAACAACGTTAAGACCAGATCCCTGTAATTTGTCTCCCTGTCTTTTACACCAACATCCCCATGTGCCACAACTTCCTATGGTGCTGCAAGACCACACAGGCCTACAGAGCACTTTTTCTGTCCAGCTACAACCTCTTTCCATTCCCCAGAGAGTCTTGTTCATCAGTGGTTACATATATTCATTACGAGCAGATTCCTCATCTTGGAAAGCTGCTGCTTAGGTCAAGATGAAGCACGGGAGGGTGGCCACTGTCCTCTGATTGCCCCCAGGGCTCTGGTCGGAAGTTGTGTGGTCATGATGGCATTTTCCTGCTTGCTTTTCCAACCTAAGTTACAGTAGTACATCCCTACAGGAAATTCCAAGAAGCCAATATAATTATATAGTGATTTTACCTTCCTGACAAGGTCACACAGAGTGCCAATGCAATTAGCAAATATTGCTCTAGGTTCCCTGATGGCACCACACCTCGCTGCAGCCTGGGCCATCCTCGGGGCTGCTGCTTTGGGGTTTGTCCCCTTACCTCAGACTGTGCCTCGCTCAG
The DNA here is from genome assembly GCA_013390105.1 of Tichodroma muraria. Taxonomy (NCBI): domain Eukaryota; kingdom Metazoa; phylum Chordata; class Aves; order Passeriformes; family Sittidae; genus Tichodroma; species Tichodroma muraria. Next base: position 151,577 of record WAAG01036963.1, on the reverse strand, counting down.
ACTGAGGAGTTCATGTCACCACCCCAACAAGGCCATACACGGAGCAGTTATCTTGACATCTGTTGTGTTCTGCTCAGCGGGCTGTGAAGGCAGAATTGTTATGCACAGTTTTCATCCTTTTTTAAATGGAATCAGCTGTACTGTGTTAATTTAATGTGGAAATGAGTACCCAGCCGTGACAGGGCAGCATCTTCGTGGCATGTATGAAATACATGACAATAGCAAGTATGTTCAGGATTGTTCAGTGTCTGATTGGGACATACAGTGACCTGGGGTTTGCCTTCCTGCTGCCTGGCTTTCTTTATTCACTTCAGTGAAATCAGGAGTAAGGGGGATGTGCTGCTCTTTGGAGACCCTCCAGGAGCTGTGTCCTGCATTTCAGAAACAGCCACCTCAGATGTAGTCATTGGCTACAGTGGAGCACAATTCCAGAACCAGGAGAAGTTCCAAGAAGTGAGAGGTTGCAGAATTGAGAGCAAGCAAGGGATTTTTTTTCTGGAATTTTTTTTTCTTTTTTCTTTTTTTTTAAAGCTCAGGAGAAAAATTATACCTCAGGTCAGGCTTTGAGAAGGATTTGGTGTTGATTCATATCAACAAGAGTCTCTCCAGCTGTTACAGTAAATACTAGAAATAAAGAAGAATTTTAGGAGGGAGCTGTCAAGCATCCAACCTTAAGTGAGGCTATAAATCTTGTGTGACAGGAGGAAAGTTTATTTGGTGGAGGTTTATCCTATGACTTTGAGATATTTCTGTCTCTTCCTCTGAAACAGATTGGAGACAGGGGGTTAGGCTGGATAGACCATTATCCCAGTCTGTTTTGGCTGTTCTTCTGACCCTGGAAGTCTTGAACACATAATTTCATCTGTCCAGAATGATATCAGTAAGGCACATGGAGTGTTAAATAGGAAAGTTGAAGCTTAAGTGTCATCACTGGTATTATACAGATAAGTGTTTCTGCAAAGAGGTTTTTTAATCTGCTGATAAGGATAATATGACATCTGAGCACAGGGGCAGCAGAAGGGGAGGCAGAGAAAGAAGTGTGTAAACAGGCTTCAAGTGTAATTGAAGCCTGGCCTTCAAATCCCTGCGCTCTGCAGCAGCCAACTTCAGGGATGGAGTTGCTGTCTGGTAAACGTGCAGACTTTGACCAAACCTCCAGCTTTTCATCCAGTTTTTCCATTCATAATGTCTCTCTTTTACCTGCAAGACACAGCTGAGTTATGTTTGCTTCTGCATTATTTTGGGTAGGGTTTTCTGCTTTAATGGGATGCTAATAGAAGTAGAGTAAGGATTTTTGTCATCTCTTTCTTTCCTTGTAGAGGATCCCCAGTTGTGAGGCTGTAGCTCAGCCCAGCTTAGCAGAGCCAGTGAAGGCACCTGGAGCTCTTGCTGACAAACCCACATGTGAGGTGCAGTGGGAGACCTCAATCAGTATGAAAATTGACAGCTGCATTGTGTCAGTTCCATGGATTTGGAAAATATATTGTGTCAGTGCTTCAACAAGTGATTAATTTGGTAATTGTGAGGTAAATAATACATATGAAAATCAAAGCTTTGTGCCCTTTCTCCCAAAATTCAGTGACCACTGTATTACAAAAGTTAATGTACATATCAACATTTTATAATTTCAGGCATGAAGAAAATCAAATTTTTGTTGTCATGGTAATAATTTATTTAATATTTCTACTCAAGCAATAATTATAAGTTTTGATCAGAATGGGTCTCAGTGTTCTAGATGCTGCACAACTTGTTGAGTTGCTGACTATTTTAAAATCACTCACAATAAAAATATTTGTCATTTGGAGTTATAATGCTTTAGGAATCTCAAAGATGTCTAAAGACATAAATTGATTCTGTCAGCATCCCAGAGAAATAGCAAAGTAAGAATTCAATAAAACCTAGTGTTCAGAACTGGCCTAATGCTTCATCCAGTGAATGGTAAAATTTTCATTAATTTTGAGAAGCAGAAATGGCAGAATGATGAACTCTTTTAGAAATCTTCAAACTTGCCCAGGGAAACACGTGAGAAATGTGTGAAAACATTTATTAACAGGAATTAAAACTTCATCCCTACAGACAACATGGTGCCTTAAAGGAAAGTTAGTCTTTTTCCTATGAAATAAAAGAGATGAACCTGTTGAAAATGGGAGGGTTTGAAGCTCAGGACTGTCCATCACTTCAGCAGCTCAATCAATTCCAGGCTCCTTTCATGATGTTTTGGCACCGTTGGCCTCTCTCACGCTGGGGGTTTCTGATGTTTGCAAAGGGCACTTTTGTTCTCTCCAGCCACATGGAGGGCAGTGCCTGTGTCCATCAGCTGCTCCCAGACAGCTCCCTGGCTCTGGATTGCATTGTTATTTTATCCTTTATTTCATATTAACTGTAGACAGAGATGTCTGACGGGAGGGGACAGCCAGGTGGGGTCAGTCCCTTCTCCCAGGTGACAAGTGACAGGATGAGGGGAAATGGCCTCAAGTTGCAGCAGAGGAGGTCTGAGTTGGATATTGGCAGAAATGCCTTCACTGAAAGGTTATTCAGGACTTGGAACAGGCTGCCCAGGGCACTGGGAGTCACCAGCCCTGGAAGTGTTCAAGAAGCATGGGGATGTGGCACTCGGGGACACGGGCTGGTGGTGAACATGCTGGGGCTGGGTTAATGATTGGGCTTGATGGTCTTGGAGGTATTTTCCAGCCTTATTGATTGTGTGACATCAGAAAGCATCTGTAAGACAATTGTGTGAGGGCAGGAGCAGGGCTGCCCTGAATAACATTTTAAAGCCTGAAAAACTGATGTGATCCTTCCATGTGCTTTCCTCTAGCCAAGTTCTTGGTTTTAACCCATTGAAAAATTAATGTACAGTTCAAATATGGCAAAACACTGAGGTTTTCATCCAGGCTGGGAACCCACTGCAAAAGCTGGAGTTTGTAGGAAAAGTCTGTAGTTGTCCCTCTTCTCCAAGGCCAGGTTGGATGAGGCTTGGAGCAACCTGGGATAGTATAAGGTGTCCCTGCCCGTGGCAGGGGGGGGAACTGAAAGATTTTTTAGGTCCCTTCCAGCCCAGATCACTCCATGATTCTTAAACAAGGTCAGGAAGGCTGGTCAGGATTAAGATCAAGGATGGACAGATTGGAAAGTGATGCAGAAACCTGGACTGGAAGCAGGCAGCCTTGACAAATATCATCATGTATGATGCATCTTTGGGCACCAGGTTGAGAAAAGAGGTGGGGTTATATATCTAGGATGGATGTCATGAGCTGGAATTGGAAATACCTGGTGTGAAGTGGTTTTCCAGCTCTCTCTATCCCATCCACAGACAGGATCCCCCCAAAGAATGGCCCATCATGGCTGTTGCTCTGTGGATCTGTGGCAGGAGAGTGGAGCTGTCCTCTGGCCACGTCTGGCTCTTTCATCTGTCTGTAGAGAAAAATCAGACAACCAACCTGAAGGAGGCATTTCAATTTTGATTGACTAAAGTGAGGTGAAATTGAATTGGAAAGGTGGTTGAAATCACTGTTCTTTTGGAGATAAATTCAAAACATGGCCTGCTGAAAGTCAATCGTTTGTGAGTCCTCATGCACATTTGGAAGTTGAATTCCTGGCAAACACAGAGTGTGGCAAAATGGCATCAGGATGTGGTGAGTTTTAAGTCAGACCCCATTTCAGTGGATGTTCAGGAGACGATGTCAGCAGTGGAGAAAAGCAGCTGTAATCTCATATTAAAGTATGTATTGTTAGATAACAGTGTTCTGCTGCTGCCAAATATTCCTTTGTTATGCAATTTGTCATGCTGCTTACAGCCAACTCATCATCAGCGTGTATCAGCACAGTCACAGCAGTTTTCCCAGGGAGGGTCAGGGCCTCCGGGTTTCTTCAGAACTGGTTGGAATGCAGTAATCCTGTCTCCTGGCATTGGAGGTGGTGGAAGTAGTAATAAAATTCAAATTTAACACAAAATCTTCTGTGACACGTTATTCCCTCACCTTTTTAGTAAGTACAAAATTTCTGTATGTACTTCCACTGATTTCATTAATAAAATGTTTGAAATTTTATTCATGATTTACAACCAAACTAAACTGCGGAAGTCCTACAGAGACATTTGATCTAGGAAAAATCTACCTGCCAATTGTCACCCACAGTCGCCCTGACCTGGAGATCTGACTTCATCTCTGCTGCTTCTTCTGAACCTACACTCAGGCTTCGAATTTGCTGCTGAGTCTGTGTGACTTCAGCCCTAGCCAGTGGGTGTGTTTATATATAAATTGAAATTTAACATAGTGGATGAGTCACACTCTGTGGGCAGTCATGTTACAAGTAGTTTTTAACAGAAAAGTCCAATTCTGTCCCTTAGCAGGATGGCCTCCTTTACAAACCCCCACCTGTAGCTCAGCTCTGTCAGATAGAGATTGTCCCTGGATGTCATCCCTGATAACTCAGACATTCAGGAATTCTTCAAACCAACACTGCTGACTGTGCTGCTAAAAGGGGACCCTTGTCTTCTGCTCACATTGCTGCCTGTGTCCAAAGTGTAATATTTAATTGCATTTTCTTAATCTTTACCACTGTATTGCTAAGCTTTCTAATACCTTCAAAATACCAAATCTCAGGCTTATCCTAATTAAAGAATCTCAATTTAATCCATATTGCATGACAATTCAATTTGTTGATTGCTTTTTCTCCCCCCTCTTTGTGAAATTCCCGTCAAATGTATTAATTCGACATGATGAATCCTGTATTCAACCCACTGGAGTGAATAATTAAAATTAGCTGATAAAACTTTCAGCAGAATTACTTTGTGAAATTGCTGAACAGATGTGTCATTTTAATGAAAATCCACAGACAAGCGCCTTCCCCCCTCGGCAGGATAAAAATATTATCCCCACGGCACATACTTAATTTGGTGGTAAATACACTCCGAGCGATTGCTGGAAGGGAAGAAAAAGCAACTTGTCACACTTAGTAACTTGATTTTTCCCCAGCATGCAGTAACAGCTATCTACAGTAATTCATAGTGCTCTATTGTTGCTGCAAGTCCCAAAGAGAACTTATTAAAATGCAATAATCTCCTATTTAAACAGAAACAATAACCATTAAATTTCCTGTGGATCCAAAATTGAGCACAAGCCCCATCTGGTAAGAGTGATTAGAGGCCTGATGAGGGAATTTAATTTGCAACATTCAAAGACTAAATCTGAGCAGATCTTGTCACCTGGGACTGGAGTGCTGCTTGCTGTCTTCTTAAAAATCTCGACCTAAACTGAAAATGGAATGTAGAAGTGAAAATGTTACCCAGGGGCTGAGCTTGACAGGATTGTATTTCATTATGTGTCTCCATCAGGCCTGGAGAGCTGTGAGGAATTTCGGCGCTGGCTGGGTTGGGATCTCCTCGCCAGGGCATTCACAGGGGCTGCTGCTCCCTGTGTGGGAACGCGTCATTAGAGCAGCCTCTGGCCTGCCCTTGGACCTCCCAGCACCTCATTTCAGTCACTTGCCCAAATGACACCAGCTTTTCTATCCCATTAGGAGGAGCCAAGATAATTTTAGCATCTCCTACAACAAACAAGCATCTCACATATATGCTTCTTTCTGCTCCTGGCAAAACAACACTGGCATTCGCCCTTATTACTGACTCGTCCTAATGGCATGCCATGGATCCTTGTCATTTGGAGCTCATTTCCCAAACTGGCCAGCTGAGATGCAGAATGTTCTGGTGTAGGCTGCAGAAATTCATGCTCAAAATCTGGTGGGTTTGGTTTTTGCTTTTTGTTTGGCTGGCTTTTCAGGTGGGGCTTGTGTTCGCTCTAATTGTTAGAATTTGGTCAGCTAGTGTTGTGCCACAGCTGTCAGTTTATATATCATTATAAGCTCCTAATTAAGAACCTGTTTGTAATGGCAAAGCTCTAGTTCATTAAAACATATGTTGCTAGGGAGATAGAGGTAACCAGGAAAATAAGGAAAATAGATGCATAAGGCTTTTTCAGAGTCAAGATTTCTTCTCACATTAAGAGTCTGAAATCCACAGATGGAGTTTGGTGGTGTCCAGCAGGGTCTTGGTTTTCTCCCTGAAAGCTGCATCCTGAAGGTGCTGTCAGAGCTGGGTCTCCCTGTGCTCACAGCAGTGGGAAAAACGTGATGGGTTGAGCGTGGGGCTGCAGGTTCTGTTCCACCAGCCTTGGCACTGCATGGAATTGCTTTGGGACATCAGGCTTTCCCAGCATTTTGGCCACTCCAGCTGCCTGTTTGTTGGAAGCTCTGTTTGCAGTTACAGACATGTGAACGCTTGCCCTGTAAAAAATCTGAAATTGTAATTTGGAGAGTAGCTGTCACATAGGAGTAACCACTGACCTTGGTCAGATACAGACCACTGAGTGCAGGGGCCATTACCAGCTGCCTGAGCAATCCAGCCTGCAAGCCATTAGTTGCTTTAACTATTGCAAATTACCTTGGTCTTTTGTTCTTGTGCAGAACCAGACCATGCAGTTGTTAAAAGATTGCCTTTTTTCTTTTTTTCTGGTGCTCCCCACATTTCATAACGACAGCGTGTGAGACTCAAGGGTGTTGTGAAGGGAGGAGTCATGCAGGAATTAATAAAAAGAGAACATGAACTGCCAAGTTACCAATCTATTTGCACCTCTCATTAAATTACAAATTTGTATGAGGGGAGGGGGCTACATGACAGCACCAGCACTTGTCCCTTTGTGCCACTGTGTACACATGGGCTGCTGAGCTCTGACGTGGGGTGATGGTGCTGCTCCTGTGGTGAGCCATTTTGTAATGCAGGATCCTAGGAATGTATTCCAGCCTCAGCTGGCTTCTTTCTGCCTCCTGGTCCTGGATGCTTCTTGATTCTCATGTTCGTCTGGGCAAGGGGAGAGCCCAGGTTCTCAAAACAGGATTCTGGCTTCTCTGGAATGGTGTATTATTAAATAACCTGTGAAGGAATCAGATTATTTTTTTGCTACCCAAGGATATGTAGCTCATTCTTTGTCTGCAAGCAGAGCTGACCTCTGTTAAATAGCAAACAGGTTTTCCATCAATGCCTTTTCTGAAGGTTTCTGAGAGTGATTCCAGGTACGTGCTTTTCCTGGCCTCAAGTGTTCCTTCTTGAAAATGTTCCAATGTACCCTCATGCCTCGAGCCAGCCTATACCACTGATGAACTTGGCCCATTGTCACCTGTCATCTTGAAGTTGATTTTTCTTTTCCAGAATATAAGGTTGACACTGAGATAAAACTTCCCATCTGTGTGCTTTACTGGCACATAATTGCTCCAAAGAAGGGAGGAGGTTCCCTAGATAAAAGCGCTCACTGCTTTCCTTGAAACTATTTTCTGTAAATAAAACTCTTTCATCTTTGAACTTAAATATATTTCAACCCCAATTTAGGTTCTTTTTTCCCTCTTAGTCCTGGACCTCTCTAAGTTATTAAAAAAAAGACTTTCTTAATAAGCCCCAAAGGTAATCAGAAAGAAGACAGCTAAATGAAACAACTCGTAAAATATTCCTCAGCATCTTTAGGGAATACTTAATGCACACAGGGTCAGGGCTTTGTAATGGTAATTTAAGAGTTGTAGGAAGTGATCCATCATTTTAAAGAGCAACATTGCCATCCTTGACAAAAAGTTTATGTTTCGGAATCAACTTGAGTCCCTGCTCACCTCAGGAAAACAAATGCTGGCACATCTTCTTGTAGGACATAATGAAGGAGATTTTCTGTAATGTTATGCAAATGTCATGCTAAATGGTACATAGGCTTTGAGAAGTGACGGGCAATTGCAGCTGTCCAGTTTTCTGGAAAGCACTAATGCTGTTCTGGATTAATTTTTCTTTCTGGAGCAGACTTTGTATGGAAATTACCCTTGACTGAAAGCCATCATTGGAAAGGTCACAGCAGTAGATACAAAATCCATAGGCAGTCAGTTGCCTTCCACAGATTCAGCATTACTGCTCTTGCCTATTTTACCCTTAGGCATCTTTTATTTCTTGCACAGATGGTCTCACTCAGCCCTAACAAAATGTTTTAAGCTGTTGCATAAATTAAAATAAGAGGCCCCGAAGTACAAAAGTGCAACTCTTTGGGAAAAAGTTGGGGGTGGGGAGGGAGTGCAGAATAGGCAAGGAGAGCAAATGATATAGGGTTCTGCTTCCCATTCTGGCACCTTCTTCCCTTGGCTACAGTCACAGGTATTCCCATCAGCACAGCTGAACTCCTGGCGAGGGGAGGAACAAGTGGGTAAGGCTGCAGAGGATTGAGTGCAGTTGTCACGTGGAAAACATCTTAGATGTGCACCAAAGTATTGAGAAAAGATGGTCAGTAGTTTTTTTACATACTTTTTGTATTGGAAAGGGTAATTTGATCAGGCTCAGCCTTCAGCCTTACCATTTACCTTTGGTAGAATGAAGCTCCTCAGAAGTATTTCACCGATAATTTTAAAATACTGATTTTTATCTCCAGTATGGATGTTGTGGTTTAAGCCTAGATGCAACTCAGCCCCACAAAGCTGCTCCCTCACTGCCAGAGAGATGAGGAAGGGGAAAAACTGAGAAAACTCATGCATTGAGATAAAGCCTGTTTAATAGGACAGTAAAGGAAGAAAATAGTAATGATGATAATACTACTAATAAAATTACTAATACAAGTGATGGACAAGTGCAGTTGTTCACCACTCACTGACCGGTGCCCAGCCACTTCCTGAGCAAAAAGTGAAATCTCAAATTATTATTTTCCTTTGAGTCTTAGACCTCACCTGTAGAGTAAAAAGGAGCATATCCCTGAGCAAAGCATATGTGTTTTGTTCCTTACGTGATGTATTTTTTAGTTCAGCTTGCCTTGATGGTAAAATACTCCCGTGTTGTTTGCTTGTGGACTGGTTTGCAAGTAAATTGAGGTTTCTGGAATAAGAGTGTTGCTTGAGGCCTCAAGGCTTCCCCTTGGCTCTTGTCCCACAGCCCCAGCTATTCCTGTCTGCCTCTAACACCCAGGCTCAGTTTTGATGCCTTGGGCTTCCACCAAAGTTTAGCTCTGCTGTTGTCTTCAAATCTCTCAGAAGTGTGAGCCTCCTGATGTACAGCTAAAATCTTCAGAGGATTTTTGATGCTGTGTAACAGAGGTGGAAATGAGGTTTATATGGTATTACATGTTGGTATCTTGCCTAAAGATGAACTACAAAGATTTGCAGCTCCCTTGGTGGGGTGGAAATCCCCTTAAACAGTATAGGACTTCTTAAATTAGTGCCTTTACCTCACTTTCCCTTTTGCTGCTGTTCCAGGGTGTAGGGTCACTCTGAATTCAGGGAGACAGCACTCTTCTGTTCCACTGAGCTCAGGTTGATCTGTGCTGCTCGGAGTGTGCCTTGTACCCACTGCAGTGTGATCCTCTAATCAGCCATTAGCAGATTCAAGCTTAATCAGGTTTCTGTGACTTTCACATTGCATGAGGATCTTCCCTCAGTGGAAGTTAGCCACAGATAATATTTCAAAGCTGTAGCTATTAGGTCAGTGATCCTCTCTTGAGGCATGTGCCAATACCTTGGGAGTTTCATTTGAAAGACCAGTCTGGCAACTCAAACACAGCCTGATACACAAAGAATTCATGAGTGGGGCAGGGCTGGCACGTAGAGGGTGCTTGGAAAAGGTGCTGTGAAATTGTTCTCAGCCAAATTGGGGTTTGGCTGTTGAGGTACCCAAAGTGGTGGTGCACGAAGTCCTGCCAGTTGCTATTTCCCATAGGATATGAGCAGCACTGTGTGGGGTAGGGAAAGGCTCCAGCACATGGCCTGGCACAGCTGGGACAGGGGAGTAGTGGCCGAGGCCATGACACTGCCTGGTCACTGGGATGAAAGGGCATGTTGAAACCTGGAATGTGTCACTATGGGGAGCTGAACTTCCACTGGCATCAGCCACATCCTATCCCCAACTCTTAGCTCATTCTCACGGTGACTGTAAACGATGGCAGAATACTGGTCCTTTTTCCCAGCTAGTAATCAATCAAAAAGAAAATTCTTCAAATTATTCAGGTGGGTCCTAGGAGATGTCTAGTGCTTGTAATTCCTGTTCCCAAATCCAGTTCTCTTTACTTGTAGGGCTTCTGTATTGCAAATTCTTGTCCTTACTGGTCAGCAGGATGGTTGTTATTACACCACCCTGTACCATAGTTCTTGCTTCTGTTGAGAGCAGAGAGAGCATCACAGAAGCACTTGGACATTGTGCATTAGTCACTGTCACTGTTACCTCTGACAGTGAAACCGAATAAATGGGAACATAGACTTTATAGGTCATTGAATACCACCAGGTGGATTCCTGGAGAAATGAAGCACAGCACTGTTGTGGCGTTGCCCCTTCCTTCACTCCCATCCTGCAGCATTCCCTCTGTTTCTTCAGTAGTCCTTTTCTCCTCACCATTTACTGGTTGTACCTGTGATGGTTTGTTCTTTATTGGCAGGAATTAGGTTTTGACAGTGATGTAAGCTTCTGTTTGTGTAACCATATTTTGATGTGGGTTCTGTTGCTTATTTCCATGAATATTTTGGTAGCTGTGTTCTTCAGTGTCTTTTGACTGAGAATATTTCTGTAGTGTACAGCTCATGAAACTCAAGGTGACCAGTTCTATTTTCATGTCTCTTCTCCCTCTAGGCTGGACAGCTAACATAGAGAAGAGATAGTGTTCTCCTTCAACTAATTAGATGATGCATTTCAGAGTAGTCAGTTATGTTTAATCACTTAATGAATTATGTGTTGCCAGTTGACAAGGAATGATCAGCAGACAAAGAATCCAAATCCAAAAGAGAAAAAGGAAACAACTATAACTGTATGATTAAAGAAATATTCACAGACAAGTGGAGATGTTAGATGGTGTAACAGCTAGGCTACACTCGTAATTATGCAATCATAAGTAAAAAGAACCAGTTTCATTTTTACAAGGTTTAGATGATTTTAATAGCATTGTATTCCAAGTTTTGGCTTGTATCACTCAGAACAAAAACCTCAGATTTTTCATGTATATTGGTGGGGTTTTTTTTGCAGTTTTTCGAGCTGTGGGGTAATGCATGTGTAGGAAGTTAATGATGTGGTCTCTGGGTGTTGCTTTCCTGTACGGAGTACTGATAATGAGCTTCAAGTAATAGGGTATGAGTCCCAGAAGATGAATTCTGATTACCTTTGTGGTACCGTCCCCTGTATGCCCCTTCTTCCTTGATGTTTCTGTAAAGAACATTTGGATTTTGATGAGGGTATTGCCTATTTGACTTTTAATTAGATTTGCAGTATGTTATGTTAATAAACCATGACTCTGTTTAGTTGGTTTGTTTTGTTTCCATTTTCTTAAAGTGCATGTTCATGGAATCATATGGTGGCAGGCAACCATTGAAATATTTTGCTTCTTCATGTCTAAAGCTTATATTTACTGGTCTAGAGAGGGTGAATTTTGCCCCATACTCAATAATAATCAGTAAATAGTAGTTAAATTGTACAGACACTAGCAAACTGCGGCATACTGTGAAAGTGCAGAGAGGAATCCTCCAAGGAAATTGCATGATAGGTCTTAAATAATACCTTATAGTCTTGGGCTATGCCATTATAGGCACTAAAATTAAATATACAGCTTCCCTAAACAGCAGGTTGTCTTTCCCACTGCCCCCTTTTAATAAAAACTCTGGGACTTTCTCATGTTGACAAGTCAAGTGTAGACATTTTATAATCTCTGTGGTTTATCCCATTTGGAGTTCTTGAAATTTGTTTTCCTTGTACTCACTCTTTTTCCCCTAAATAATTTACTTGTTACTGCGTACTTTTAATTGAGATTTAGAAAGCAAAATGAAACCCCAACCTTTTGCCAAATCCCATGTAACATGAAGGCATTTGGATGGCCGCTGGTTTGTAGCTCTGACTCGTGGTGCCCGTCTCCCCACTTGGGTTGGGTTTTGTTCAGCAGACCGCTCTGCCAGTTTAATCAGCAGGCTGTTCTGCACTGGGCTGCGATTTCTCTGCTGGCTCCAGTGGGATGCGACTGGCCACGGCAGTGCCCTGTCAGCACGGGTTGCTCGCTGCTGGTGCCGGTGGTCGTGCCGCCCCAGACGCGGTGTCCCTGCAGCGCTGTCGGACAGCGGCGACGCTGCCGTGCCTGAGCAGTAACAGCCACGAGGGTGAGGAGGGGCGGGGGATGCTGAACAGGGCAGCTGGAAGTGTCTGTGTTTATTCGTTATTCTTATCCTCTGGGGATGTTCTCCTGTTCTGACTGCCATTATTAGCTCCTGAGCGAAGGTGCTGTTGGTTGTCCTGAGGACGCGGGAGGTGCACAGGAGAGCCGGTGCGGGATGCGCAGACTGGCTGCTTCGCCCTGCTGAGTGTCCTGGGAGGCCCGGGCTCTGCTCAGCACACGCCTGTTGGCTGAAATTGCTGCGTTTGGTGGCAATTTTTGTGATGCACAAGCCCCTTGTGGATGGGCTGAGACTCCCTCACTCAGGTCACACAGATCATAGAAGTATAATTCTGCCTTTCGAACACTGTCAGCTTGGGGTGAGTTTTAATACTTAATGAAGAATCAAAAGCTCAATTTTCTGTTGTGGATTGTTGAAGACATCCAATCCTTTCATAACAAGGTTTGGTTTTCTTAGGCTTCTAGTAAGCCAGAGGTTTTTCTAAGACAGAAAATGCTTTGACTCTGAATTTCTGAACCTTATATTATTTTTTCCATCTGGAGTTGTGTTTCTTTCTAGATATGAATAAAAAGTTTCTGAAATGGATAAAATACTTTACAAAATCTGCACACATCTTTTGAAAAGATGGGAAAGGGAAAAAATATTTTTGGGAGTGTTCCATTGCTATTAGAAAAAACAATTATACAGTTGTACTCTTCTGTTTGTGTAAATGATAGTAAAGTAAATAAGGGGAAGCCCAACTTGGGTGGACCAAGCTCTTGAGTTAAACTATTAAGATTAAATGACTGCAGGGTCTGGGTCTTTATGCAGCAATTCCTGGCATTTTATTAATAAATGCTATTTTGCTATTGGAGGGATTTTCGCACATGTTTGTCTTTAATAAATTCAGAAGCAGGCACAGATATTCAGAGACATTTCTCTCCATGGTCATTAAGTTTAGGGCACTGTGCCATAGTCATAACAAGTACAGCCCAGCTTGCTTTCCACACAACCCAGACTGGTGCTGTTTATTTGGTTCTGAGGCAGCCATGAGCCTTTGTCCGTCCTTTGATGCAAAGTTTAGGATTGAGTATAGAAAGTTGTGTGTTTGTCTCCTTGTGTGTGCTGTCCCTGGCAGTTCTTAGGGGTCCCTTTGTGAGGTGTTGGCAGAGGCAGGTGTTGCTGCCAGCAGGAAGACAGCCACCACTTCACACGTGGTGAAGAAAACTGGCCTTTTGGGGCTTTGATGGTGATGGAGGAGATAAATAAAAAGATTCTAATTGGCTTTTACACATAAAATTTGTTGCCAGTGCTTTAAATTCTTGGGAGATGAGCATTTGAGTCCTGTCCCTGAGGCAGGGGAGTCCTGTTTGAGTTGAGCACGGGGAGGGACTGGAGGGGAAACCTCAGCTGCTGGTGCTGGCTCTGAGGAGGGGTGGGGGAAATCAGAGAGGATTGGGGTGGAGGCTCAGCAGGGACAGCGTGGCGGTTCCAATGGGCTCCCTTTGGGAAGGAGAGGTGTTCCCTTTGGGAAGGAGAGCTGTTCCCTTTGGGAAGGAGAGCTGTTCCCTGTGGGAAGGAGAGGTGTTCCCTTTGGGAAGGAGAGGTGTTCCTGTGGGAAGGAGAGGTGTTCCTGTGGGAAGGAGAGGTATTCCCTGTGGGAAGGAGAGCTGTTCCTGTGGGAAGGAGAGCTGTTCCTGTGGGAGGTGAGGTGTTCCTGTGGGAGATGAGGTGTTTGTGCTGCAGGCTAAGGAGGGGTTGGAGAGAGCAGAGGAGACCCACAGCCTGTAGGGCCAGGGCATGTTATGGCTGACTAAAACACCTCCTGCCCTCTCTGCCTTCCTGCAGAGTATGGGCACTGATCATCCTTCCCTTCCATGCTGCCAATCCACATGGCTGTTCCACCACTGGGAATGTTTGTTTTCATGCAAAGGGGGCTTCTCACAAACACACAGGAAACACAAACTTGAGTCTCTTCAAGCAAAAGGGTGTTTTAAGACTGGATTTCTAATGGAACCATGTAGTTGTCAGGCTTGATCATTTTCTCAGGCAATTTGTTTTGTTAGGCTTGGACCTGCCACGCTCTGGGCTGTGCTGCAGTGTGAGTCCCCCTGTGGGCTCTCCTGCTGCCCACGGGCCTGGCAGGGCTGAGGGGGAACAGGCTTCTCCTCTGCCTGTGCCGTCACCCCCAACCCACCAAGACTCACGGCCGAGTTTCCTCTCAGCTTTGGATCCCACTGCAGCTTGATGGCATCAGAAGAGAGATGTGCAGTTGAGCTGACAATCAGTGATTGGCATCGTGCACGACTCATTATTGTGTCAAGGATTTGGCATGTCCATGGAGAGGAAACCATGTGCGTTGTGTTGACACTGAGCTTAATTCACATCCTACTGGCGGCAATGCCAAACCCTTATCTCATGGGTGCCCGTGCCAGAGCGCCTGCCCGCGTGCCAGCTCCTTGTCAGAGGAATGACTTAGTCCTAATACCAATCATTCCGTGGCAGATGCCGCCTGGTGTAGCCATTTTGTACAGTTGGGAGCCTGAGCAAAATGGCTGGCTTTCCATGCTGGCTTTCCATGCTGGCTTTCCATGCAGAGTGTGGCATGGTCGGAGCCCTCTGGTAGGGCCAGGAAAGGGAGAAGTATTTAAAATGGCATCCAAATGATCTGCTGGGTTTTATGGCTACTTTCTTTAAAAAAAAAAAAAAAAAAATCTTCCTGTAGTTTTTCTCTTCTCTACCCTCCCCCAAATATGTGACCTCTTCAATATGTTCATTATCTTTCTGCTTTCAGGGTCTTCAAAATTACGTTTGTGGATGTGGCACTCTGAGCACCACTGCCTTTCCTTCATCTTCCCCTTTAATAATTCTGCTAATTTTTGGAGACAGCCCTGATTCTTCCCCATTCTCACGAAGGGTTCATCTGCAGTGCCTGCAGTGGCACAGGCCTGGGTGTCAGCCTACCACACCCCGGGGTTTTGCCAGTTCCACTTGCCAGGAGATTGTCAAGGGAGATGTGCTGTTTCCCTGCTGAAAATAACCCTGTTTTTCTCTAACACTGTAGAAGACAGGAAGGACTTGCAAGGAAAAGAGAACCCAAAATGTGGTTTTGACTTTTCCCTATGGGAGAAGTTCAAGGTGCCACCAAAGTGGGAGAGAACACTTGAGCTGATATTGAACTTATAATCAAACTCTTTGTTGTGGGAACTGAATACTGTGGGAAAGAGAAAGGAAAACTTCCATGGGGTACAGCAATAATGAGTGTCTGTAAGGAACCACAGTGTAGAGTAACTCCTGTTTACCTCTTTGGCTTGAGTGAGTAATTTGCTGGAATAAAAAGAGCAAGAAAAGGCTGAATGCTCAGTGGTTCACATTTGCTTTGAAATCAAGAGGCCCCCAAACCAGCTTGGTGTTCTGTGTTACAGAGATATGAGAGCTTATGCCCAGGTGCTTTCACACGTACGTTAAAAAATAATCACATCACACTCCCCATAGCCTGGTCATCATCTGTTCTCAAACCACGTTCAAGTGACGGTGCTTGAAGACAGGTTATTCATAATCATGTTGTTGTTTAAGCTGCATTACTATTTTGTGTCCAGCCTATTGATTTTTCAGGATTCTTCTGCATGAGGCTTTTTCATTATGTGTTATATGGAAAAAGAACCCCTTAGTGGATTCAGAAAATATTGTACTTACAAAACCTCCATAATTTTCTGTTTTTAATAGAAAAATAAATGCACCTGGGCTTGCAGTTAGGACGCCAAGATTTTCCATAATTTAATTTGAAGCAGTTCAAGAGCTTTACTTTGGATATCAGCAGAAATGAGGACCAAATTCAGATACAGTTTAATTGGGTACAAATCACTTGGCTTCCTAGAATTACTGTAGCTCACATGAAGTCCACTTTAATTGGACATTTTAAACATATACACATTTGCATCCCTTTAATAAATCAGATGATTACAACAATTCTAGATGGACATTTCCTGGGACAGACAGCCTGGTTTCCTAAACCTGGGAGAGAATCACTGCTCTGTGAGGGGGCAGCCAGGCACAAGGGCTAGAAGAGATAAAGGATGGTTACAGAAAAGATTTCTGTTGAAAACATGTTAAAAATCATGGATGGAAATAAGACTCTGGTGTGATTTGGAGCTTCTCTGATGAAAAATTTCACTTTTCATCACCGTCAGGGCTACCATGGGTTCTTGGTGTGCCACCCCTTCACTGCAGTTACAGTCACATTTCCTAGGAAATGTTTTCCATGGGAAAACCACATCGATATGATACATCTCTAAAGTTACTTTTGGTTCCTAGGGGCTGTGGTATCCAGTTAGCCCTTGAGTCTATGAATATTTATACAACATAAATGGGGAAATCGGTGGGTTCCCTTGGTGGAAATGTGATATTGATATTTTTTAAAATAAACTTAAATAAGGTCAGAATTTTTTATCCTCTAGAGAAAATTTCACATCTGATTAAATAGTTTACATAAACTTAATCTTTTTCTGCTAGATGCATTATAGTCTCTGATATTATTCATGTAGCTATTCCTCTGTGAACCATAAAATGTTCATTTCTTCAAAATGAATATGAAGCTCAAAGCATTAGTGGTCTTAAGAGCATAAAAAGTTTATTGCTTTGTGCTTAACATTTTTCAAGTAACTTTCTAAAGCTGAACAAATTTTGCATTTAGATTAATGGAAGATGTTTTCCATTTGAAGGAACTAGCAAGGGAGCAGCAATAACAAGAATCCCCCAAGGTTAAAAATGTAGTGCTTTTGATTTTTACCAGAACTGTGTTAGCAGAACAATCATTTCTCAGCATGGAAAGGTAACATAATTGGTCTATACAGTGGCAATATAGAAAACGAGTATGCTTCAGAGAAAGCTAATATGGCTCTACTTAATAATTTCCTTCAAGAGCCTGAATTTGAATGTATATTTCACCCAGCTTGAGGCAAACAATTTGTACCCAGAAGTTCTAGTGGAAGTTACCAGGGGGTCATGCAATTTATTTTAGTTCTTGAAGTTTTCAGAACTGAAGACCTAAGTGCACATTCACTTGCATGTTTCACCCGTAATTTGATCCAATTGGGCACCGTTTTCTTTCTCCCCTATTATGTCAGCTCTAGTGCAAAACCCCCCCAACACTCTCATGAAATATTGTGAAAGAAAAGTTTTCTTGGAAGAAAAACTACTTCTCAAATTTACACAGCCAGTCTCTTTAAGAATTGCTCCAGCCCTTTCATTCCCTGGCACCTGAAGCCTGCTGTGTTGGTTTCTTAAAAACTGATGTTACTGTGTGAATCCACTTTACTTTGGAGCCTGTGATTGTGAAAAATAGTGGAAAGTGTTTTTTTCAGAATAGACAAAAACACTGCTTGCCCTTAAACTCAGGACAGTGCTTCCCTCCAGCACTGCCTCCAGCCTGGTTTCTGAGTGTGCCAAATGCAGCAGCCACATTCCATGGACAGACAGCGCCTGCTCCACCTCTGTGCTCCTGGGCAGACTCACCTCACTGTGGTAGATCCCACTGTCTGTAAATCTCCGGAATTCGCCGGGACAGGAGCTGAGAGGTCCTCTCCTGTAGAAGTGCCATTGAATAAAAGGAAAGGGTTGTGCTTTTCAGTCTGATTTATAAGAAAAGCTCTTGACTCTCTTTGTTCTCCGGGCTCTGCAAGACCTGCGGGGCAGGGTACCGGAGGGCTGTTCAGAGCCCCAGTTGAGGGTGCTGGGGTGTGGTTTGCAGCTCATCACCGTGCAGGAGCCGGAGGCTGGAAGGAGTCAGGGAGTTACACTGAATTCATCAGAACCTTTTATCTCAAATGTTCTGGAGAGATGCATTAGGAGAAACAGATTTTAAAGACAAGAATTGCTCTGCTGCGCCTCTCCCTGTGCTGAGTGGTGTGAGCAATTGGGGTTAGAAGGCAGGTGCATGTTTCTCATAGGGGAGAAGACAACACAATTCTGGAAGATTCTTTCTTAGAATGTGTCAGTGTCTTGCCTTACAGTACAGCAGCGTTTATTTACAACAGTTATTTTTTTCTAGTCGTGGCCCTTCCAGTTAGAGCTTATGGGACCACATCATTTGTTCTATTTGTTTTCTCAGGTGAGTTTGTCTCTGTGTCTTCTTTAAATATTAACTTACCTTTTCAGTTGTGTGTTTTTATTTTAGTGGGTTGATGCTTTGATTTGTAAAAAAGACTTTATGGCCTTTTCTTACCATGTCAAAGTTCTTAGGGCAGAAGATTTTTTGTGGGTGTTTTGATAGACCTCTTAACATTCTACCTCAGCCAAGGTAACAAATGCTTTAATGCTAGTGTTAATTTTATGGAATTCTTCATCTGTTGCATTTCTAAAAATCCTTCCTGTGCTTTTGAAGCCAACAGAAGTTTGACCATTGACTTTCAATAAAGTTACTCTGCTTTTCTTACTTGGATGCCAAATGCACCTGAACAAATTTTACAGACACGAGGTAGAATATAAAATAAATCCGTCCCTCTGGTAATTATCACCAAGAATTAATGTGTCTTACTTCTGAAGCCAGCAACAGTCCTGCTGGAAGCCTGCCTCTGGGAAATGCTGGTTTACCCTTCCCTGGCTGTCCAAGGTTCTGTGCCCACCCTTCCCAAAGCTGTGTGGCCATTTGTTACCACGCTGCTCTTAGAGCTGTGGTTGGATCAGTTTGCTGCGGTGGGTAAGGGGATCTTTCTCCCTTTAAGAGGACATGATTGGGAAAACATGGCCTGAATTTCGTTAGCAGTGTGACAATGAGAGAGATAAGTAGATGTGACAGTTATGAATGACGCACTGTCATGCACTTCTGCGTTCTGACTCAGATAAATTGACACTGCTGTCAAACACGAGCTATGGAGAGGAGAGACCTCTGATGAACCTTCTAATATGGTAAATGGGAGTCTTAATTCTTCATTAACTGGAAAAAGGAGATTTGGCCATGTAATTTTCTCCTTGCTGCCTGTTTTAAAGATTCCAATAACCCAGCATTTACAGTTGACTAGGCAGGGATTGCTTTTTCCTGTGCTAGCGACATGTAGGCTGTGAAATCTAAGGAAGTGCCGCTTAAACACAGACTTATTGCCTTGGTTATCTTTAATGACTTTGAAATGTATTGGCCTCATTATGGAACAGTGCAGTTATCAATTCCTCTAATTAGGTGATGTGGTCCCATAAGAAATTTAACATTAAAGTGCAAAAATGAGTTAGTGGCATCAATTGCTGGCAACCTGGATGTTGGCACTGAATTTAAAGCAACACTGCTCTTTTTCTGTGTAGTTATTTTGCATCAGTCTTATTCATTCAAATATTAACAATAATTTTTTTCAATTCATTAATTTTGGCCCATGTGAAGAGCTGTTTATTTACCTGAGCATTTTTTGCCCTCTGAAGCTCTGTCCTGTGGCACACAGTTGGTGTAGACACCAGTGAACTATGGGCCAGCTGATGCAGAGTGAACTCTCTTCACCGACAGGTCAGGCTGGGCAGTAAAACTGCCAGTCCACGTTTGCATTTTCAGTGGCCCTTTCAATCTGAAGATCTTGCAGCATTTTATAAGCACTGAAATGCTTTGCCCACAGTCCTACCTCCCAGCAGAGCTGGAAACAAAGCACGATCCCCACAGTTCAGTCACCTTCCCAGATTTGTAATGCTGCTGCCTCCCACGAGGGTCTGTTGGAGGCTGCATTTCTCTTTTCCACCATATGGAAAAGATTATTGGTGGCCAATTTAGAACAGACAGTCTCCTGTCTTGCTGGGAGGAAAAGAGGGTCTGAGAAATCTTAATGTTGTCTGGTTTGTGCAAGTGTTTTGGTATGGCTGTATACAAAAGCAAGTCCATAGTACTTTATCTCTTGTTATCCTTCTCTTTAAATCACACAGCACAAACTCATAGATTATTTGTGTGTGAAGATAATCTCCATTTTCTGTGAGTTTGTAAAGCTTGATGGGGATAATGTCTGGCAGGGCAGTGTGTGGTGATACACGGGGAGGGTGTCTGTGAGCACATTGGGAGACCGTACTGCCAAAAATTGGAATTTTTACGTACTTTAGAATAAATGGCTCCAAAGACATCTAACAACCTCAAATTGCAAACCGCAAATGGTCACAAACCCGGCATGGGGTTGGGTTTCTGTCTGGTTCAGCAAGCTCTGAGCCAGGGATGGAAACCTCACCCTATGCTTCCCACACAGACATCTGTACTGGCCTCACTTAACTGCACTGGAGGCTGCCCCTCTTTGCCTCCCTTCCCAAAGCACAATATCAGTGGATTGCTTTGGGTGCTTTTGGAGGACAGGGCTTTTGTTAAAGGCTCAAGGCTGAGAAGAGGGTGAGTGGATGAGTGGATGGATTCCCTTTGCCTGCTCAGTCAGCTAGGCTGGGAATGCTCAGTTCCACTGCTGCTCCTCTCTGTTTAGCTGTGACTGCTTTGTAAACCTGTGGATCAGAGTGAGATATTTGGTGTAGTGAACACAATCCTGCCACCCTTTCACCCCTTCCATCGTTTGTACCTGGCCTGGAGGTGTGGTGGATGCTGACTTGTCCCAGTCTCTGGGCACACCCAATCTGAGCCATCCCAGCATTTCCATCCCTGGGCTGGTCATGTAGGGGCTCCTGCTCTGTTCAGCCAGGTCGTTGAATCTCTGACTGCTACAGCCTGCAGAAGCTGCTCATGGATACAGTGATTTGTTCCAAGTGCAGGTGATGCCCTTCCCTGCAGCGTTTCCCAGCCCCTCCCAGCAGTGTGTGAAGCACAGCCACTGCCATGCCTGGGTATCAGGGCTGGTTTGTTCTCTCCAGTTCAGAAAGAAAAGTAAGGGCACTCTACTTTCTGCTTTAAATAAGTAGACATGCCCACATGCAGTCCCACCCAGTCTTTGTTGCTGCAGAATTTACAGAATTATCTAAGAATCACTGATCACAAATAGTTAGGGGTGGAAGTTAGGGTTGGTTTTCTCCTTTTCCTTGGACTGGAAGGAAAGTGGTCTGGGGTAATTCTGCTTCCTGAGGAAACCAATTCTGCTCTCTTGCACTAGCTTTCAAGATATTTTTGTTTCCCTTGTAGACAGTCCCTGTTCTAGCAGTGGATATCATCAGAGTATCTGAGAAGCACAGTCATTATCTGTGCTTGACTAAGAAATAAAAAAATCTGTATCCTTCCAGTTTTCTCCCCTGTGTTGCTTATTCTCAGATGGAGGTGATGAGTCTCTTTCTCTGGAAAAGATATTTTCAATGATGACATTTCATACCCAACCATACATTTGGGCAGTCAATGAAAGAAGAAGAGGACCAGTGGCAGGAGAAGGGCCACCTGTTAATTCTGTACGTTGTGCAGGAGTCAGAAAGTTGGCAGAAAAAAATTGGACCACAGTTAACCTTTGTTTAAGCATTTTCTGCACAGTCCCAGGTGACAGTCAGTATGTGCTGCATGTTCCTAAACCATAGCTCTTATCCTCAGCTCATGTGGAATACTTCTGCATTGTTCTTTCAGACGTTTCATGAAAATCAATGAAAATGATTTGTCTAAGAAAAAAAAACAAAACAGGCCCAGTTTAAGGCCAAGACAGATAATAACTGCATGCCAGTCCTGCAGGCCCTGGAAAACATCTCCCATAAAAGAGATGCTGTCGCTTTAACACGGGCTGCTGTTTCCTTGAATGGAGTTACCCAATCTTTCATCAAAGAAACATATCTCCCATATCCCTGTCTTTAAAAACAGCAATTATGTGTAAATGCCTTCTGATTTATTTGAGCCAGGGCCACCGGCCAGTGTGAGTCACCACAATTTATTGCTAACCGTCACTTTTACATGATAGGTTTGTAACAAATATCTGCCGCATATTGTTAAATTAATCTTCCATTTAAAATTAATGGAGTTAGACTCCCCAGGTTCAATGTAATTTCGTGTTCACGGGCAGGGAGTGATGTGAGCTGCATACAGAATGAGCTGAGGCCAAACGCCCTAATCTTTCATCACCTTGAACCTAGTGACTAGGACGCCTTCTCAGCACCAACTAATGAGATTGAGCTTGCTTCTCTCCTGAGGACGCCAGCTCAAAGAAGCTTTTCTGCTCAGATGCAGCAGGCTCCGTCTTATTTTAATAATTCCTCAGATATGACATGCCTGATGTTATGTATGAAAGACTCAGGCTTGAAAAAGAGATGAAATGAATTTTATATCATTACTTCAAAACCGAAACCAGCAAAAGAAGTATGTCACAGTTAAAAATGCAGTAAGCATTTTAGCTATGAAATATTTTGAAAGTAAACAGGAGTCATTCTTTCATTTATTATTATAATGCAGCCTCACCTTAGACTCATCTTCTGTAATTCCAGTCTCATTCATAAATTAATAACAATAATGCAGATGAAAGCAGGAGAGTGTCCAATGAACATGTGGATGGGACCATCTGAGAGAAGAGATTTAATTCCTAATGGAATATGCCATGCTATAGTGCTGAGCTCTCTCATTTCTCTTTGTGGGCATTTGTAGAAAATGAGCTTTTTTTTGCATTGGCATACTGCAAATCCACCACATATTGTTTAAAAATAATTGACTTGAATTGTATCTGTGTACCTTTCTGTCTCTCCTTTATTGCAGCTTTAAAGAAGTAGTAATTTTGCCTTTATTTTAGTATTTACCAGTACAGGAGACTAAGAGCATCACTGCCCAAGGGCCTGTGCTGCTGTGTGCTGCTTTCATTGTCACCCTTGCTGACTCCCAGCGTCCCTGGCATTGCTGAACCACGTGCAGGGAGCTGCTGCTCCATCCACACTGGATGTGTCCTGGCCACGGATGAGTCCCAAGTGAGGATGGGGCTGGCGTGGCCTCCTGCCCTGGGCAGTTCCTGCTTCCAGAGCCCCGTGCCCAGACGGTCACCTTCTCTGCTCCACCTCCCACATGGGCTCTGCACAGTGGAGAGCAGCAGTCGGCAGCTCCTGGGAAGCAAGGATAGAAACATGGCATCTTTCAGTCTAGAGGAATGTCTTAGGAGAGAAAGGAGAAAGGTCTTTCCACAAGCTGCTGTCAAATGGAGAAGAGCAGGCTTTGTTCTGGGCCATGTGGAGGGTAGGAAGAGGGACAGCAGAATGCACAGCTTTCCAAATCTTCCTCTTATTTTCATGTGTATGCAGGGGGGAAAGGAAGTTTGGGCCCATCTGGGCAGCTGAAGAGAATTAGCAAAGATTTCTTTCCATTGTGCTGCTTTGATTTAAAATCTCTATCAGTCTTCCCATGTATCCCACCTGGGGCAGTTTTCCATGGCTGAGCAGATCTCACCCAGGTTCATTCATGTCTTTTATCCCTTTGTATCAGTTGCAGCTATTCTGATTTCTGTGGAATTATAATTCTGGTTAAACTAGTGAACCATGTAACCAGTATCAGGAACTTCTATGTGGGGGTTTTGTTGCTGAGAAACCCATCACTATTTTAGTCATTTAGCAGAACTACTGATCTTGACTTTTTAGATTTTTCCTTGCTTATTTAAAGTCAGTTGTAAGGATATGACCTTTTTCCTCTATGCTATCTCACCTGATTAAAGCCTTAAAATTGGTCAACTCTTCTCTTTTAATTATTCTTTTATTTTTGGAGTGAAGTACTTGCATGCACACCCTCGCTTACTGGTCCCGTTTGTTCTCTTGGAAACCCAGTGCTCCAAGCTGTGATTCACCAGTTCCCACATCCACAGGTGCCCCATTTCCTCTTTCTCTGCCTCATTGCTGCCAACTGCCCTCTCAGATGCAGTCCTGGGACAGAGCAGGGTAGCCTGGATGTGTGGTGTTTATGAACCCACACTCTCCAAGGTGCCAAGGGGAACTGCTGGGAGTACAAAAATGTGGCTGTGGCTGCCAGCAGCTGCCATCAGCTGGGACCATCCCGTGATGTTTGGCCCCAAGGGAATTGTGCAGGACAGTTGAGTTGCACTGGACAGTCACAGTGGGAGAAGCTGCAGTGCCAGCAGTCCCCACCTGTGCAGGACCAGCTGCCTGTGCCCAGCAGGAACTCTCCTGCATTGCCTTTGTAGCAGGTTGCTCTGTGTGTTAGAAATATGGTGCCAGCAAGGACTGGCTCTGCTGTCTCACAGGAGAGGGAAGGATAAATCAAGTTCCTTTTCTGCTGTATTTACTTGCTATTCATTTTTATTCCAGGCTTTGCAGCAGACAGAAATGAAACTTCTAGATATTCATAAACAAAAATCTGGTCTTCTGTCCACTGATATAGATCAGGAAGGCCAAAGTGTATGTTGAGAAAGAAGAGAGTTGTAAAAAATGTTGAAATAGATTTATTGGAGACTTCAATATCTGTTGAAGTCAGCAAAGCTGGAATAAGCTTTAAGTAAACACTATCAATTTCAGTGATAAGATTTAGAAGGTANTTTTTTTTTTTTTTTTGCACTAGATGAAACAATATCACAAAGCTTGTCTTCATGGAAATGTGATCAAGATGTAAGCACTGCTGCTGCTAACTCCTTTACCTTAGGTTTAGTTACACTCAGTTACTTCTTTGAATAGCAGAAGACGTATCTCTCAGCGCTGGAATTTTTCATTATGTTGGCTTTGCATCTTAATGTTTTTCCTGTCTCCTTATATTCTGGATAGATGCCATTTTGCAAGGTGAAAAGGTTACCAGTTCCAGGTCTTGCATCAGTGCTGTGCTGGACTTCTGGATACCCTTGGAAGCCATCTTATTTTTTTATTAAGGAAAAAACCCTCTATTCAGGTGAAATGAGTTTCTTAGTTTCAGCATCCAGAAGTATAAAAAAGTTCCCTTCTATGCAGTGCATTTGATTGGGAATAAAAATGACTGATGACAGCCCATACTGGACCCTTTTGTTCAATTCAGCTATGATTATGGAGCCTATTAGCTGGAGTTACAACCTATTTAAGAGCAGTGCTTACTAGTAATGGGGGCCAAATGATTTTGGAAAGTTCAGATTTACTGGGCTCCCTGCAGAAATGAATTCAGCATTGAACATATTGATGCAGAGCCTGAACGAGGCTGTTCCAGTGGGACTCAGAATTGTGTGCTTAGCAAGAAATGAGCGGGTAGTAGAATTAAAGATCAGATAGATTTGAGGCTCAAGGGCAGTCTAAACTCTGAAGTTCATCACAGCAACTTAATCAGACTAAAATGAGTGTTGCACTGACAGGAATCAAGCCTCTGTGTGACAGGAAATTTAGCTTGTTACAACAGTTCCGTGTTTTTTCTATGTCCCTGCTTTTTAAGGGTCTTGAAGTGTTTTAAAATAGTTGTGAGATGTCAGTGTTCGTGGCTACTGAGGCATCTTGGGTTTTGTTAATGGTAATGTTGACTCTCTACTTGATATTTACCTTTGCTATAATTGATCTGCAGTTTTAGTACTAAAAAAGACCATCTCATTGTACCTGTTCAAAGGAAAGGAAAACTTCAGGGTTCTCTCAGTCGTTTTTGGCACAATCTTGAAATCTGCTCTGGGGAGTGGAAAATTTGGGTTATTAGTCCCCCAGCCCTGCACCTGAATAACCCCCCATGAACCAGCCCTCGTGTGCTGCAGTTGGTGGGGGGTAGTGGAGACTGGCCCCAGGAATTCTTCTGAGGGACATCTTTGTGCTGGTCACAGTCTCAGCCACCCACTGCGCCTAAAGCCTCCACCGAGGTTCTTTTAAACACCTTCTCAGCTCCTGAGGAAGCCTTAAGACACAAGTCCACTTTCCCCATTTACATCCAGCCGTGCCCACGTCTTCAGAGCTGTCCAGTCCTGTAATTCCCATTCTTATGGACACACAACTCTCCCCTTCTGGAAATTTCTTCACCAGAGTCATCTCCCCTTCATGTATGTCTGCCATATGACCCCTCTGAGTCAGCACCAAGCTCACCCAGCCTGGTTCCTGTGTCCTGCTCATCAGAAACCTTCCTCCTGCTGTGTCCACGTGAACCCAGATGGGATACACTTCCAAAACACAGTCCAGGAACAGTGCACTCTGCTGGCACATCTTCCATAATCCTCTTTTCTGACTTTTCTTCTGCCTCGGGACAAGAAATTTATTAATTCTAACCCCAAATTTGTTCCTACATACCAATTGAAGCCTGACTTGGAAGTTGGTTTTTTATTGACCATGGGAATGTACTGCTTTGTTGTCCTTGGATGGAGCTGGGAATATTCAGCACTTGTCAGATTGCTGCTTCCCCTCTGAACAACAGCAGCAGGGTCTGGGTCCAGCCTGAACACAGGCAGGTGGGACTGTGTGATTTTGCACCTTCTGAGATGCAGTACTTTGGCTGTGAAAAAGTCTGGGGGAATTTGGTGTTGTTCATGTAGTAAACAAATGGGAAGCATAGGGGGTTGGGGTTTATCATTAATACTTTAAATTTTAACCTTAAAAACACACTTTCGTGGCCGTGCATCGGCCTGCTGCAGGAGTGGCTCCATGCAGAAAGCAATGGGAATGTGGTGTCCCAGAGGGAGCTGTGGCTGCCCGAAGTCAGGCACTCAGGAAGGACTGGGAACGCTCTCCTGGGGCTCCGGAGAGCAGAGCTGGGGCAGTTTCTGGGTCACCCTTCGGACCAACTGTTCACGTAATTGTTACATGAGATGTTGCTTAAAGGAGTCCTATTTTCTATCACACGAGCATGTCCCAGATTTCTCTAAACCATCTGTTCAAGTGAAGAACTTCCAGGTTGTGGGTTTTGGGGTGAGAGGGGGGAAAAAGCAGAAGGAAAATTGGAAGCAGGAGCTGGAAGTCGAGTGTCAGCTGGGCTCTGGTAGGAGGCTCTTTACAGCTAGAATGAAGGATCAGGAGAGAAATGCTTTCAGCTTGACACACAGATGACAAAGCAAGCCTTAAACAGAAGCTGTGGCTGCACAGCAGGTAAAGAAATCCTGCTTAGATTAAAAATAAATATTTTATGCTGCATGTACGCAAAGCTTTTTTTTTTTATTTTTAATAGCTTAAACCCTATACAATTGGCAGCAAGTAGAAGAAATGAAAAGAAAGGGTTTGCATTGTTTTATTGAGGTAGGAAGCCCTCAGAAAGCTAAGTTGACGGGGAGTTTTAATGATAAAAAGAAAATTAAAGGGCAGGCCGTACATTAGAATTTTGAAGCATAAAAACATTTGGAAATCATCCTGTCTCTGTGACAAATCCAGGCCTTGCAAAGAGCTGATTTTGGAGGCAGGCAAGAGGTGTGCAGCGCAGCGGGGCTCTGCTGTCACGGGCAGGAGCTGGTGCTCCCTGCTCAGAGGGGTGACCAGGAGCTTCGGGATGTCCCTGCCAGCCCTTTGGAGCATTTTAATGACTGAAGCAGGGTAAACATTTGTGAGGATAAACATTGTCTTCCTGCTGAGCAACAATGTCTCCTGTATGAGAACAGGATTGTTTTGGCATATGTCTGCTCTAAATATCCCTGCAGATACTTTACAGGAATTGCTGCCTCTTTAAACATTTATGCTATTAAAAATCAGGACGATTGTTGACATAAACCTGTGATAGCAGCTGCATTGTAGACAGAGTATGAATTTTTTATGTTATTGATGAGAAGTTTATATCATTTATGTACTGTAGTAAGGGAGGCGTATGAGTGCTGAATACAGAAAACGATGGGATTGAAGCCATGTCGGTATCAGGGCACACTGTTTATCACTGTGGCCTCTCTAAAGGAGCATGAATGCAGTAAATGGCAAGCAAAACAAAGCTAAGTGATTTATAGTATTGCAAAAACCTGTGTTGGGATGAAAAGAAGCTTTTTGGCTCTGCTGCCTGGGTTATCTGGTTTGGGTACCAGTGTCAGCACCGAGGGGAATAGTGATGTTGTCAGATCATAAGGGTTGGCAGCCAGTGGGTTGAAGCTTGGGGGCTTGGAGGGTTTGTGACTGGGGAGCCTGGAATCTCATAAAGGGATGGCTGCAAAAGGAGTTTTGAAGAACAGTTTCTCTCTGTGTTTTCTTGCCTTGAATTACTG
Organism: Tichodroma muraria; assembly: GCA_013390105.1. Taxonomy (NCBI): domain Eukaryota; kingdom Metazoa; phylum Chordata; class Aves; order Passeriformes; family Sittidae; genus Tichodroma; species Tichodroma muraria. Next base: position 123,495 of record WAAG01036963.1, on the reverse strand, counting down.
GGACCGAGGAGGCAGAACTAAAGCTGAGATTGTCTCCTGCTCTGTAGAAAAGATATTTACCCTCTTCCTGATCCCATTCTGTTTTCTCTGTTGTCTCTGATGGTTTCTTTGTAACCTGCTCCTGCTCTGAGAACAGCTGGGGAATTTCCCTGTGCTCCTGAAGGGAGCTGTTGATACAGAGCCAGGGTGTGAGACACTGGTTCCTGAAGTTTAGGGAGATGGTTTTGATGGGACTTGGCAGTGTTGGGTTTATGGTTGACTTGATGATCTTAAAGTTCTTATAAAACCTAAATTATTCTGTGATTCTCTGATTTAGCTTAAGTGTCAAAATTTCCTTTACTGGAGGGCAGAGGGGGCTTTGTAGTTAGTGAGGTTTGCTTTGGGGGAAGCTCCACAGAAGCTCCTTCAGTGAATCTCCCCTACGAGGTCTCTGTTCTAAAGCTCTGCCCTCCAGCACGGCCTCTGGAGGTAGAGGAAGCACTTCAGCTTTCCTCCTTCAGGCAGAACTGTCCTTGTTTTTGCAGAATCCCACTTGGTAGTTACACAAGTGCTTCATGTTTCTTAGCACCAGACGGGCTAAATTAAATTTTCATATGTTGTCCATACTCATTTTTCCTAAAAGTGTCACTGAGCAAATTTCCAGGCTGTTCTTCTTTTAACAGAAGGACAGCCATTGCTCAGCTTGTGGCACTGCTGGCTTTTCCCATCCTCACTGAAGATTGCAGTTAAGGCTCAGGTATTGTGTACGTGAACAGCCCCACCAGATCAGCACCATTCCTCATACGTTCTTGGAGTGCAGGTGTCAGCCATCCATCCAGGGTCTTCCTGGAGTGAGGGAATATTCCCTTGTTGACAGAAGAGTCACCTGGAACCACATTTTGTAGAACTCTGGCTGCACCCCCACGAGCGCGAGGCGGTGCAGGCCGGGCAGTCGGATCCTCTGCTGGAGCCACGGGCCCGGCGCAAGGTCTCACATCACCAGTTCACATAATTTAACCCCCAAACAGCTGTCCAGGGATAACAGCTCCCCAGCCCCTCAGCCCCTGGCCGTATTTAAACCTGTGACTTGGAGGTGGAAGGGGTGTGTCCTATTCCAGTCCACTCAAACATCCATCCTCAGTGGGATGTGTCTCTAAATTAACGTAGCGCTGGGTTAATATTGCAGATGAAAAGCTACATTAAAAGAACATTATTGGGGTTACAAAGTCAAGCCTGTGAAAGTTAAGAAATGGAGAATTGAGGTTGCCTCTCCAACCTTAATTTGCCCCCTTCTGTGTATGCACTATGAAACAGCCTTTAATTACATGATCACATTCTCTCCTGCCTGAGGCAGACACCTGGCACAGAAAATTCCAGCCCAATTGGTTTGAAGTTGGGCAAAGCTATAATCAATTGAAGAAGAGGGTCTTGTGAGAAGTGTGTAGCAACTTTAACAAAAAGCTGCAGTTTGTGTCGATTTCCATTTATTTTGCTGCATTCTAAATCTGTTTAACTTAAAATATTCTGCAGGTAAAATCCATCTGTGTGGAATACCCAGGAGAGCTGTGTGCACCTCAAATTGCTTTACACAATAAGGGTCTTTTTAACAAAAATCATCATTGTTTGGACATATAGTGTCAAAAAAGATGAAACTGAAATAGTTTAGGTATTATATATCTATAAGTATAAAAATAATAGAAAAACCTGAAAGATGAAAAATAATCTCTGCAGGTGACAACCAAGTCAACCAAGCAAGTTGAATATTAAAAGGAGAAACTTAAATCCATTTTCCTGCTCTTTTGAAGCCCAGCAGAGGGTTTTTTCAACTCCAGCTCTCTTGTCACCTGGGAGTTGTGGGCAAATTGGGTCTTGCAGATGAACGATGCATGACATTTATAGTTCATATAACATAGGTTCCAATGTAAGGAGATTTCAGGCACAGGTGGGTGGTCCTTGCCCTTAAAAAGTAGAAGGGATGCTTATTTCTCAACATTAATGGCTGGTTTATACTTGACTGGAGTGCTGGCACAGTGTTCACCGGGATCAGTTTGGAGTTTGGGCAGGAAGAGGCTCCACCTTGTCCCCAGAGCATGTTCTATTTATCACATCAGTGCAGGTGCTGCTCTTCCAGGTAAGTGAGGAATTGGAAGAAGTTTGGCAAGGAGGGGCTGACTCTGACTGAGGTTTCAGACTGCAGCCAGCTGGAAATGTGCTTCCTTGTGTCCCTCCCTCAGCCCCAGGGCTGTGCCAGTAGCTGAGCTGGAGTGATGGAGTTCATTCTTTGTTACCTGAACGTTGCTTGTTGAGGGGGATTTCAGGATGACCAGCACACACAACATTCCATTCCCGGGCAAGTGGAAATCCAGGATCCCCAGCAACTCGGACAGTTCTCAGCATCCCATTATAAGCTCAGGGCCCAGGAAGGAGTCTGCAAACCTGTTTATTTGGGCATCCAAATGAACTGGTGAATTTTTGTAATATTGGATGTTAGTGTGGAAGAAACCTTTTCTAACAGCTGACATTACCCTGAGGTTCTTTGGCACACCACAGCCCAGACCATCCCAAGCACCTCCTTCAAATCTCTAACACCAGTAAGCTACAAATCACTTAACCCAAGGTCATATTGACAATTCAGGTAAAATCAGAAATAATCACTTGGTTTCTTGTCTTCTAGACCTCTCCAATCTTCACTGCTTTGGCAGTGTTGTCTCTACTGAGCATATTGTCATTGGATTTTACAGTTCTTAGTGATCATCATTTCATTTATTTTACACCAATAATACTTTTCTTCCTCTTCTGTTTCTATGATCACTTGTTAAAACTGATTTTCTTGTAAACTACTTGTGTTCTGACTTCAGCACAAAATGACATAGCTAAGATTAGCTCTAACCTTCAAACTTCAGACCTTCAGACATCAGAGATGAGCCAACCAATGTAAGTCTTGTCTGTGTGTTTTTAAAAGTGGGAAAGGAAACAAAAAACAAGCACTGTCCTTCCAAGCAAACTGGCAAGCTGCCACCTTAATTTCTCCAGAAGAGCTCAGGTCAGGACAAGTCAATCAAAATCACTTTTCTTGGACAGGAGCTCAGGTACAGCAGTAGAAAATCTGTTTCAGTGGAGGTCTGGAACATTAATCAGGAACTGCAGAGTGCTCTTTTGTAGGACTTTGGGGACCAAGGAAAGCTGACGATGCTTTTGCATGGAGTTTTGCTTATGCTTCCCTCATGCTGTCCAGACAGGATCTGAAGGGAGGACCCTCTTTTTTTTTTTTTTTTTTTCCCATCACTGTGGGTTGTGCTTCAGCACACTGAAAGATTCTTTTGGCACTTTCCTGAGGAGGACACACAGAACTGTGCAGAAACTCAGTAATTCCATAGTAACCATTGACTGTAATTAAATGCTATGTACAGTACAATGTAAATATGTGGGTAATACAAGCAATTTGTATTTTCTCAACTACATTATTAAATCTGAAAATTGCAAACTACATGGAAATTAGGTTGAGAATAAAATGGGTAACTTCACATACTGTATTATTGCAGTGTATTATCTCTAGTAGTCTGTCGTTGCTTTGGAGTTCGATGCTATTTTTCAGATAATAACCAAGTGCTGAGAGTTTGTGGCCTTGTCCAGCTCTTGCACAGCCCACCTGTCAATTTGGGTTTAGGAAGTGGAGAATGTTCTCAGCTCAGACTTTTAAGTCTTTTTTGCATAGGGAGGGTGATTTTTTTTTTTCGTTCAAGCGAGCAATGTGACTGACTGGTAGCCGTGGCTGGTTTGCATTTTTTGCAAATACATGCAATGCTTGTAAAGGGAGGGTTTGAGGGTTTGCTCCCTGCCACGAGTAAAACCAGGCTTCAGGCTCACATACAGGGTTTGCTCCTGCCTGGGGGCTCCCTCAGGTCCGTGTCAGGTGTTACTTCACCAGTGAGACCCTCTGCACAGGTCAGTGCTGTGCTCAGGGGCACAGCCAGGTGTCTTAAGGACATTCTGAGACTTTGTTCAATTGTCCCTGACTTCCAGGCTGAGCAGCTCATTTATGTTGTGTACACCAACTGCTCTTTGGGGTCTGCTGGTGTTTGAACCTCCCCTTCCTTCGCTTTTCTCCCTCCTCATTGTCTTTGCCCTGCAGAGTGTGGTATTAAGGTTAGGTTATTTATTTACCCACTATGAATGTGTAAATCTTCATAGTCCTCTTAGTCTAACCCTCTGTACTTCAGTCCCTTTTTTCTTTTGAAAATTTGAATGAAAGGTACTGAATGAGACTTTCAGCTTAGAAACAGCTGCATTTATTTATTGGTTTTCACACAGAGCATATAGTAATGAGAGCCGGAAAATGCCTCTGTTCTATGCTCACATTTGTCTGTGTTTTATAATGTATACATACATTTTTATATGCCTGTTATCAAAACCCAGCAGTTTGCTGTCTGTTCAAAAGGAAAGATTTGGTTTTCATAGTCAAACTGGTAATCAGGGCCCCAGTCCAGGGGCATGTGATCTACTTAGAGGGTGCAAGTAGCCATAAAATCTAAACTGAGAGCCTGAGCTCCTCTCAGGAAGACAAAAAGATACAAGGACGAAGTAAAGTGCTGCAAGATAGATAATGATGGTCACCCATCAGTCTTTGTACTCGCCAAAAGGAAGTCACAGCTGTTGCTCTTCTTCACAAGGAATCTTGATTTATTTACACTCCTTTGCCTTTACACCTGTATCTTCTAGGGCTTCTGGGCTTTCCTGATAGATTTATTAGCTGCTGTAGAATGAGGAGGGAGACTTGCAGGGAGGGGGGAAATGTAGGAGAACAGAGAAGAAACAGAAGGAAGACAGAACAGTGGGAGGGAGAGGGAGGAAGAAGATAAGAGACAGATGAATGATGGCAAATGGAAGAGAAATAAGACAAGGAACGTGATGGGGGAGAAAAAAGCTGGAAGGGAGCTTTTGAGAGAGCATGTAAAATAGAGGTCTGGTGGAGGATTTCCAGCAAAAGTCATGTAAATCAATGGTGAGTAAATTAATAGGGCAATTGTGCAAATGAGACTCAGTCGTTTAAGCCAAGCAGAATAGATCATGGATGATTTAGGGAGAGTGTAACCCACAGGGCACACCTTTCAGTCTCCTGCAGATCTGAGGCAGGATGCTGACACGTCAGAAAGTGGAGCAGATGAACAAATGAGGAACATTAAAAGGGAGGAGGTTGTGTGACAAACTCCAAACACAGAGCAGCGTTGAACTCCTCAACACCAGAGCCACTAGGAAAAAGGAGGCTCTCCTTTCTTAGGCTAAAGGAAAAACTTCCTGGTGGTTCCGAGCAGACAATATTACTGTGGTTTTAGATAAGGTCTCCTGGTATTGCTTCAGTTCCTGATGTGATTGCTAAGTTTTATCAGAAGAACAAATCAAAAATGCATTCTGCAATTCTTTAAATGTGTGATTTTGCAGAACAACTGTTTTCTGTAGTTCCCAGTACAAACATTTCTACCACCTGCCATCACTAAACCATGAATGTGGCTGAAGAGGGAATGCTGAAGGAGTCTGGAGCAGCCACCTGACCAGGGAGTGACAGCACCTGGCTCTGCCCTTGCTGTGTCCCATTCTGTGCCACTTTTGGGGACCTGTACCCATGTGTGCACCAAAGGCAAGACACAAGTGGGATATGCTGTTGTCTCTCACTGATATTACAGCTGTGCCCACTGCTCCTGGGTGTTGATGAAATTCCAGGAGTTCCAGAGCAAGCCTATTTCTCCAGGATTTATTTAGTGTTCAGATCAGTTAATGTGTGTTTGAGACTCTGCAAATCTTCTCCAGCCCTGAGAATGGATCCCTCTGCTCTAGCTCTGAAATGGAGCAGGCCATGAAATCCTGTGCCTTTTAAATACAGTGGTTACTAATGATTGTGAAGGAACACAATTAACCATCTGCTTAAATTAATTTCTGACAGTCATTCTGCCCTATAGGTTTTTGAAAGCATTAGATATAGTACCACGTGGCCCAGCATATAAAATGTTTTGTTTTACTCTGACTCCTGTAATTTCCACTCTTTCCCAAGGTCTTGGAAAAAAAGTGTCTTTAAAAGGCTTTTGTTTGATTTCACCATCTTCCCTCTCTTCTCCTTGCAAGTGGACTGTGAACTTGATTTTCATTTTACTCAGTAGAAAGTTAAATGCAACCCAGGCATGTTGTTAAGGATAAATATTTTTCTAAAGGAAACAAAAGAAGCGATGAAAGATGAGGTGGAAAGGGAAACTTTAGTGCTGATAGGGGACAGCTGGATTTTGTCAGTGATGGTAGTTCCTTCCTCCTTGGCCTGCTGTTCTTTCTCGGAAGAAAGCAACATTTTTATCTAAAACTGATGCTGACAAAATTGCTCTTAACTTGACAGCATCCCTTTCACAGCTTTAAAATTCCTTCCTGAGATTCAGGTTGGTCTGAAATACTGCTTTGGAGACCTTGGGATGCAACTATGAGGCTGTCTTCTTCAGGAGAGTTCTCACCAGCTTGGGGAGAGGCAGAGCCCGGTAGGGACCTTCCCTAGAGCCTGGAATTGTTTCTGTGTTTTTCTTGGAAAAGCAAAGATTTTCCAAGTTGTGGTGTTTCTCCATGTCACACTGCAGGATTTCATCTCACCTGATGTAGATGTGAGTTGTGACTGACTGAAGGACTTTACAGCCCCTGTTCATGAAAAGTCTCCTTTATTAAATAAATACGGAACGTATATTATTTCTTTTTCAGACTCAGGCTTCAAACAGGTTTCAGTTATAAATATTTGGTTATTTATAACTGAAGTTGTGTTTTATAATTGATTTCTAACACAACTGCTGTAACACTTTAGTGATATCTAGCAAAGGTACGAAGGTTAATTAATGAAGAGTTGCAGACTGCAAGGGGATTATTTTTGAGTTATCTTGTAGAATTCCACCCCTAAGCTGCAGCTGTCTGAAATGCTGTAGAATGATTTATGTTTATATGAACTGTTCGGTTCTTGTGTGATCTCCTGCACTATTCAATCATGAAAATCCTGCTTTTCACTCAGCTTCTGGTTACTTTCTCTTCCTTCAGTGTTCAAGCAGCAGCCCTGCCTTGCTTTGTTAATATGTTATCTTAGAAACTAATTCAAGCAGACTCCTAACATAAAACGTAAGAGTAAAGTATCACCTTCCAAAAGATAATGAAATTCCTTAGAGTTGGGCCCTTCTCTGAGCAGGAGCTGTGTAAGACAGACCTTATCAAGCTGCCAGGCCTCCTAACAGATACAGCTTTTTCCTTTGGATGGATATTTTAAAGTATTGTTCATTCCAAGGAAAACAAACAAGTGTTCTGTCAGTGCTCTAAGCTACCTGAAAATAGGATTTACTGTTCTATATAATTGCATTTGCTTTGTGTTTGCATAGAAGTCATAGCATAGCTGGAAGATGATGGCAATTATAATTTATTATGCTGTAATTGTTACCTAAATGTTTTTGAATAAGCAAAAATCACATCTGTTTAGGAATAAGTTGCACAGCAAGAGAATTCCCTTTGAAATGAATGCTGTGTTCTCAAATTCTGTAACTGTACACATAAAACAACATATTTATTTCCCCACTGAGTCCATTACATTCCCAAGTCAAACTGCATCCTCTCTTCCCTTCCCATATTAAACCCTTTGATTTAATGGAGGTTTTAACTACTGGTTCTTTAGGGAATTTTCAGTAGGCTTTGCACAGATTAGGTTATTGGAAAGTATAGTTATTTTCTTGTAAAGTGGCAGTTCTGTGTCAAAATTGATTTTCTCTGGTGCTGCAGTAGTAAAACAGATAAGCTTCTGCTTTGCATCCAAAATACACCGATATTCCTGCCATGATGTTTCCCTTCTACCTCCTAACCCAGCTCTCTTACAGGCTGGCTTTGAAATGAAAGGGACATGATGCTGTGCTGCACAGAATGCCCTTGGATCAGTCATTAATGAATCTCCTTCCTTGTATTAATGTACATTTACATTTCCTTGGAATGGCCGGTTGTTCAGAAGGAAAAAAGTCCATGCTGGGTGTTGCAGAGCCCTCAGCTGAGGGGTTGGGCACTTTGGTGGCCTCTAGGAGCAGCTGGAGCTGTGGATGTTCAGCATCTGGCAGGAAGTCAGTCCCATGCAGTGTTTCCCATACTGTGAGGTGTTGTAGAAGGTGTAGGCAGGAAAAGAAGTGAATAAATACTGAGTGCATCGGTGTGTCCTCTGTGTGAGCAGCGTGAAGAGGTTCTGTCCCTGGATGTCTCAGCCAGCTTTCACCACTAGGCTGGGGCTCTCTCGCTTTGTCTGTCACTTGGTCATTCCTTTGCAGGTCGGGCTCCTGAAAGAGAGAGAGCTTGTAAATTAAACTCGAACAAAATGTGTTGGCACGCATTAACTGAATCAGCCTGGTACTTCTGGAGCTTCAGTAGACCTGATCCAGATTTAGTAGCATTCACTGATCCAGGGAATACTCTGATTTTCAGAGTTTTTCAGACTTCATTCGGTGTAAGTTTTCAGTCAGTCCCTCGTTTGTGCAGTGAGGGTTTGTCCATCTGTATTGCTCGTGCTATGAACGGCATTGCTGTCGCAGGCTCTCGAGAGATTAATGTATTTACAGACTTGTGTGAGCCGTTGCACCAATCAATGGTAACAGCCTTTGACAGAGACATAAAGGACCTATTAAATTAGACCTGAGTTCCTGTTAAATTACTGTGCATAAAAAGCTGGACTCACCTTATCTGCAGCAGAAATGAATGCTGCTATTAAAGCCTTCAAAGGAAGTTTCCAAGAACAGGCATTCCAGCAAGGCAGTGGGATAATGAGGAGGAAACAGGGATCTGTTGACACCTGCACTGCCTGCACTGGGGCCGCAGAGGTAGCGGAAGGTTTCTACATTGCAGACATGAAGGCATTCCCCTCCCCTTCAATCAGCTCCCCCCACGCACTCTTCTCTTTACTAATTAGATTAGAGACAAATAAAATTAAACTATTAAAACCATTAAGACATTCTTAACATTTGATCAGTTAGTTGAATGCAAATCTGTCCTCCATCTCTCTGTGAAGGGCTGATTGCACAGAGTGCTGTCCTCGAGCACGTGCTGGTTTCTGGTTAAGGAAGTCCGGAATAAAATCATAGAACGCGCAGAGGTTTGGGTTGAGAAGGACATTTAAATGCCATCCAGTCCAACCCTCCTGCCATGGGCAGGGACATCTTCAACTAGCTCAGGTCTCTCAGAGGCCTGTCCAGACTGACCTTGAATATTTCCAGGGATGGGGCAGCCACCACCTCTCTGGGCAACCTGTGCCAGGGCCTCACCACCTGCGTTGTAAAAACTCTCTTCTTTAACATGCTTCAAATACTCAAATTCAGATATCCCTATCTGTTTTCTCACTGTGTTGCTTCTCTTCCCCATGCTAGTCACATGTAATTGCTGCTTTTTGGCTGCCACAGACTCTCATTTATCCACAGTCTCGCATTCCTCTTATGTCCACAGTTAGACAAGCTATGTCAACTTCATTTCCAGGACTGGTCATGTGTTCAACACCCTCATGAATTTGTGATAAATCAAACAAATGCCTGTTGAATTCACAAAGAACTGTCCCCAAATAGTGAATGAAGGACCTGAATCAATAAGGTTTTATGATTGTATCTCTTTTGAAGGAAGGAGAAGGACAGGAGGTGACAGACAGCTTGGATAGATTGCACACCCAATTTATGATCTCCTGTCAGTAAAACAGGCATCATAGTGCCTCTCATACTTGTTTCAGTCTTAGTGTTTTTGTACACATTGTTGTGGCCAAAATCAAGGTAAGGCACCTCATTCCTGGGCCCTGCCTACAAACCCCTGGTGCATGTCAGTTGAATTTCTGAGATCTCACTGCAAATTTCCCAGAGCTGAGTGGAGTCTCTGGCTCTCTGATAGTACATTCAGTTAACTGGGAAAAAGTTACTGTTTTATTGATTTGAGCAAACCAAACTATCCTTAAGAAGGCAAGACAAGCTCTCAGCACATCCGGAGTGATGTTCCAGCACTGCAGTAACTTGTTCTGGGACCCAGATCTTGACACGACACAATTGTATATCTGTACTTTCTGCTAGCATTTCAAAGTGGTGCATATATGTGCAAATCTGTTTCCTACTTATCAAATCTGCCTTTAAGAGGCAATAATGCTGTTAATGCTGTTAGTATTTACTTCATGTTCTAATCGAATGCTGCTACTCGTGCTCCTAGAAAAGTTCAAGTGCCCTTAAAAAATAGAAGCTTTTCTTGATAGGAAGTAAAATTGAGCACTTGATATTGATGGCCTTCTAATTAAAGGTAGAGCAAGCTTGCCTCAATGTCTTCATGTCAATATGTGTCTTTCTGGATGCATAAATGTGGGTTGACCATTGAAGCTTTAAAGTGTCATTTTGAAGGTAAAACAGAGTGAGTTCCCCTCAGCATTGGCACTTTGGATGAGTTTATCCCATAAACTGCCGGAGTTTTGTTCTTCCAGCTTTCCTGTATGGCAGCACATGGCCGTACCCGGAGTGACTGCAGCCAGCAGTGCTGCCCTGAGCTCCCCTGGGCTGTGGCTCTGCCCAGGTGGCTTCTGCAGGACTGTCTAGACAGTGTGTGAAGGGCAGGCTGGTGACCTGTGTCACCTTCTGGGCTGCTGACAGCTCCCGGTGTCGGTGTGCTGCCAGGGATGTCACACCAGTACTCTCCACACATAAACAACTCGTGGAATTTCATTAACTCATTCATCAATACAAGCCATTAGAAGAAACTGTCTTGTTCACTGGCATCTTGGATACTAATTGACAGCTTCTTTTAAACATCAGTGTGCTGCTGCCGAGGATAAAGCCCTGTGCTGCTGGGTGTCAGGAGTGCAGGTAGCCCTCTGGGATGAACTAACCTGACACCCCTTAGTGTGATCAGAGGCATTTTGGAAAGGGGAGCACAAGGGAGAGGGGACAAGGCAGTTAATATTAGAACTAAAGGGTTTCTGTAACTGTACTTTACCTGGATCCACAACATGTGTTTACTGAGCTTCATGTGGGGAAGAAAAGTTTGGGGATAGATGTATAGACATTTAGATGTAGATATAAACACACACATTGTGTATGTGCACATCAAATAATGAAGGCAGAAAAAAAAATATATTAGAACCCAGAAAATAAGAGACAGGAGGAAGAGATAGAAAACAGAATTTTCTTTAGAAATGGGTCAGAAATGCACCATGACCTCCCCATGGTGCTGGGACTGCAGGTGATTGAATGGATGGTGACATCCACGGGGACGTTCTTGCCCTTGCCTGGGCCCTCTGTAGGTGGGAGGTCTGGTAAAGCTGACAGTGGGACACCCAACCCACCCTCAGTGATCTGCCAGCCTGTCAGCCCCTGGGTGACAGGTGCTCTACAAGGTCAAACATTTTATACCCTGATAAATAATCTGAACATGTGATGCACATCTCTCCACAAAGAACACAGACATCAGAATTTATTTTGCGTGAAAGTAGAAAACAGAAATTTTACGTAATCTAAGACACGTGGGAGATGGCGCAGACAGAGTCAAAGCCCACCATGGTTTCTGTCTGCAGGCAGTGGAGCTCATGGTGTTTGCAGTCCCTGTGCAGTCATTTGAAGGCAGGACATATCAACACCTGATTTGCTGATTATTTTTTCCTCCTGCCCTTTTTTCTTTTGCAGTCTAGGGTTTGTACATCAAGTAAAATCACAATTACACAATTCAGAATCGTGTCCAAAGAAATTGACAATTTTTCATTAATTTGATTCTTGCTGTTCACCTTTTAAGTTCTGTTGTTGAATAGTTAACATTTGCCATATTTCAGCTTGTTCTGTTGATTGCACAGGTACTGCCGGATCTGTGTGAAATATTATCACAGGAAACAGCCACAGTGATAACACTTCCCATTGAGTGCTGTGGGTGAAAGTTAACCAGTGAACTGGATGAAAGGTATTCCCAATTAACATCATGAACTAATTTAATCTAACTCTTCCTTGCACTCGTGTGCATATTAAATATTCTATATAGGCTGATTCTCCTCCTTTGGTCACCCATCTAGCAATCCCTTGATTGCATTTCCATAGAAAAACTGCCAGGGTTGGTTGGTGGTGTACCTGGAGAGGTTTGTGCAGGGATTCAACTGAGACCTCCACAACCAAATCATTTTGTGATCTTGCCCAGAACTCTCAGACAGAAATAGAGAGCAATCTATAACAGATCCTCCAAGCCACCATGTTTGTTGCTTTTCCACCACTGGACTGAAGCAGTTGCTTCTTTTTGAAAAATGTTGGCACTCATGAATGCCACTCTCTGTGTGCTTCTGGTCACTTAATTCCTTGTTGGTTCTCTCTTGAAATGTTTGTGTCAGTGGTGAACCTCAGCCCCCAGGGACTCCTTACCCAGAGTTTTCCTGTGGGTTCTTAGTCAGCCTGGGCACTTTTTCACTACCAGTTTCTTTGTAGAATTGGTTGAGTGGAGTCTGCTGGGGTCTGTTGACTCTTCCTCACCTCTACACTGGATAAAATCTTTGTCCCAGAAGAACCTCCTGCAACTCCTGTTCCTACTCTTCCCATTGCCACATGCTCACAGTTGTGCTCAAGGCTTGGACCCCCTTCAAGCCTCTCCCTCCCCCCTTTTTTTGAATTACTAGCGGGTGACAAATAGCTACTGCTTTCCACTCCATTTCGCCAGGCACAGCTTCTTTCCTGTCCTCATGAGGTTTCTGACCTTTCAGTCGATGCCTTTTGCAGCCCCGCGGGGGCCTCGGGGGAGCTGTAATGGACTCACGTTAATTGCCTGTTGAAGGACAGAAGTAGTTCCTGGCGGGATGATTGGTGGTCCCCCTGTGAGTACAGCTGTCCTGGTCAGTGAAAGGATTGATCTGACACACACAAACATTTCGGCTCAGTGCTCAGTGTGTCTCCCAGAGCTCGCAATAATCACGGCTCGGGCTGTTTGCTGGGGAGGGGCAAGGGACAATCCATCCCTATCCCCCTGGGGCTGCCGACAGTTTAGACAGAAGATACCCCACAGACTGCAGGATAATCCAAAGATTTATAAAGTCAGTCTTATGGGTTGGTATTCTTTCTTTTTTATTGCTCTCTGTAGAAGCAAACCTTCCATTCTGGCTTAAGCGTGTTTTAATGTGGTTTAAAATGCTAGTGGTGCACTTTCAGAAGTCTACATGCATGCATTCAGAAAAAAAATCTCCCATGTGTGCCGAAGTCCAAACACATCTTTAAAAATTAAGAAAGCAGAGGCATTCCTCTTGCGCTTCTTGCCTCTGTTTTATGCAGCTGGATAAACCATTATGTTCTCATTAGAGCTGAGTATGGGTCAGTTTGCAGAGCTCTGTGCAAATATTATTTTTTTCCCACTTTTGCTTTGTATACATTCAACCTGTGTTGGGCTTCAATCTCCAGATCTGAAAGAGAAAGTCAGCCAAATTCAGCAAATGTGCTTTGGTAGCTGAGGTCAAAACTTTGCACTGTTATCAGCCTGTGCATGTTTTCTATATAAAAATATTAATCAGGTCAAATCTACATGTTCCTTGGCACACGTTCAACAAAAGATGTGTTCAACCTATCCCGTGTTTCATCATCTGAAGCCAAGGTTTTGCAGAGATCTGGTCACCACACAAATCTGGTCACCACACAAATAAGCTTCTCCTGAAGTAAATTCCCAGTAAAGTTTAAAAGGATTGACTTAACTGCTGATTAAAATGATTCTATTCTTAGTTGCTTCATCCTCTCAGCTCCATGTTTCACATTAACCTGAAATGAGACGGTCCTGAATTAAATCCCTGCATCCAACCAAAGATGACCCTGAGGTGTACAAAATCACATACAGGATCTCATTTTTTTAGATCACACTTTTCTTCATTAAGGCTTGGATGGAAACCTCAGGACTAAATGTTTTATGTCACTGGAATGCAGGGTCCCCAAATACCAGGGTCTTACCATATGCTAGATGTTGGTTAGGTGTTAAAAATACCACACAGAAATAATCAGGCACTGATTATTGAAGGCAAATAATCAGGCTAAAATTTATTTGTGACAAAACCTAGTGACTATTTACCTCTTGCATTTTACTAAGTGTTCTGCTTCTCTGATGTGCGGTCTGGGCAATGAAGTTAGGAAGCAACACTGAGAAGAGAATTCCAGAGCTGATGAGATATGGTAAGGATGAAGCAGGTTGCCATATTTTGAGGTTCTAGAGACATCCATCCACAGAGCAGAGAAATAGTATTTCTTCATGAAGTTGCTGTATTGCAGGTGTCAATCAAAACTGTGTATTTCTGTTCAGAGCATTCTGCTCCAGCAATACATTATTTACAAGTGGAGGAGGCTTAGAGAACATCCACCCCTGGCAATCGCTGGGTGCTCTGAGTGTACTGAAGATAAGCTTTGCTGAGAGTTTCCTGGCCTCAGTGCTACAGTCACTCTTTTTAGCTGATATTTTAGTCCTGCCTTTCATATTTAATAAAGGTATGCATGTGATCTCAGGCTAGGTTCAGGGTTTGAGATGGAAATGTCAGGGCTTTCTAAGCTAGACTACAAGCCACTTAAGTATTTTCAGGTTGAAGAAGAGTTTATCCTTTTTTTAGTTCATCCCCAAACACTTCCCAGCAAGAATAAGTAAAATGAATGCTTGAAACAACATAGGAAATAAGATAGGAAAAAGCATCTCTGTTTGCAAGCTGTGGAGCAGTGTCCAGCAAGAAAAGATGGAGTGACTGGAAAGCAGCCAAGAATCCAAACAAAAGCATCTTTAGAGGTCCAGAATAGTTCCAGTGTCATTGGATTTTAGACAGATTCCACTATAGGAATGAAGCCTCCTTGTCTCCTCTATTTATCACTGTAGATGGTTTTTAACAAAAGGATTAAACAAAAGTTTAAGCCCTGTTGCCACTTCCACTTGAGTGTTGTCAGCAGGCTGAGGGAGCTGTTACAGTCAGACCATGGCATCAGAGATGTCTGAAGTGCGGAAAACTCACAGATATTCAGCATGCTGAAACAGGCAAATAAGACCCAAATACATGAAATATGTGACTAGATGAGAAATTGGATGTCTCAGAGAGTTGAAGTTCTGTTACCTTAAGAAAAAAATTATGTTTATAGCCTTCATAAGAACTTGAAAAATAATATTTCAAATGGAAGGATTTTGTCTGTGCTCTGAATGTAATGGGGAAAATGGCATTTCAGCCAGATCTTTGAACTACTCAGTATTGTACAGCAGTGATGGAAAATACTGTGACACCTTTAACATTCAGAAAACATGTGAGACAAGGTGTACACGAGCTGTAAGAGAAGGTGTACAGGAGATATGAAATGGAATCTAGATTTGAGGGTACGAGTATATTGGAGTAAAAGCTGAACACCAGGCAGGAATGTGCTCAGCCTTTGGACAACAATGTTGGCCAGACTGCTTCCTTAGTAAAACAGCTGGAATGAGAAGATGCTTTATTGAGGATGAGATCTTGGTGCCACTGCCCTGCATGGGCCTTTCATTGCTGGCAGCAGTGTGGGGGTCTTGCCTCAGGAGAAGGTATTTCCCAAAAGGTGATTTGTTGGTGGGAGAGTCTCTGTGGTTACCTGGGGCAGCAAGGCAGATGCCTGGGGAAAGTCCATCCCCTCTGAGGTCCAGCTGTATGAGCTGACTTCTCACTTCAGCCTCTGCTGTTGCCTCAGCCTCTTCCTTTCCCTCCTTCCCTTTTTCCTGCCCGTTCTAGTTTTTATTCCAGAAGCTTCTCTCCCTTGAGAGTCTTGGTCCATTAACAAGCTAGCAATGTAAAATTCATTTAAAAAATTTTGAGCAGCTCCAAAGGCTTGTAGATCTTGACTATTTGGTTTTAAAAAATATTTTATATGTCTACATTCAGTAGATTTCCAACACTGTAAAATCCTGCAGACTGTTTTCTTTCAGGGGAATTCTTGCTTTCTGGGAGAGATCTTATCAGTGCCTTTAGTTTTGTCAGTAACTGTATGCCTGAGGTATAAATATAGAAACCAAACATGGCAGGCATCATAACATTTAGGGGTTCATTTTTAACTTGGTGTAGGAGAATTAATTTGGCTTCAAGCCCCATGGTTCTCAGTTTAATGGGAATTTTAAAAGTGTTCCTTTGCTGCAAATGGACACTTTTAATAAACAAGTGATTTTGTGTTAAAAGTAAACGACACTTGGAGTCTAGGAAACATGTGAGTGATCTGTACCAAAATAAGACCCCTCACAGGAGGGATACTACCTGGCAGCTGGGATAAAGCAAAGATTCGTTTCATTGGGTTAGGCTGACACATGAGGAACCCACAGGGACATGAACCATGGTTTGTTCAGCTCTCTGGAAAGATTTACAAAGGCTAGAGTGGGCCCTGGATCAGATTCTGAAGAGTCTGGGATTACAGGGTGACCCCAGAAGGCAGTAGCAATTTGGAGAGTGGGTGTTACTTCGTCCCTGGCTGGTGGTTGTGGTTGTAGTACAGCTTGGTGTGGGTTTGACAATGAGTTTGAGCTGTGTTTCCCCAGCCACATCTCGTTTGGTGACCGGCAAGATGACATTGTCCTCTGCCTGTTTCAGTTCTAATGATCAGGATTTGGCCCAGTAGGTTTGGAAATAGGTGTGTAATTAATATTGCCAGGGAATTTGGATGGGTGAACATGAGAGGTCAGTAGCTATGGGAAGAAAATGTCTGTCATCAGTCAGGGATTCTCTGCTTAGCTACTTTGAATGACACCAGGTATTTGTTCATTCCTGAAATTCCTGCCCTCAGAGTCCAATTCTGCAGCTGGTGCAGCAGCAGGGGGAATTGGCTGGCACTGCTAGGACCAGTCCCAAGAACTGTGGAGAGAGAGGGGCGTGGGGCACGGATGTTTTTCACTGGAAAGCAAATGTGTTTAATGTTGCATATTACCTACACTGAGAGAAAGAAATGACAGAAAATCTGGTTTTACGGCTGTAAAAAATGGAGTCGTATTTTGCTTGTTTAGTGGAAAAAGCCCAGAAGTCCTGACCGAGCCATTATCTGGAGGCTGGCTGCAGATCAGTATCAAAATTTAGCGGCTTGCATCCCTTCCCAGTTCTTTTTTTAACACATGAATGTGATTTTGCTCCTCAGCCAGCTGCAGCTCCAAGCACTGAAATTAAACTTAACATGTTTTACAAAATGAATGGAAGGCCAGACAAGAGCATCTTGTTTCCAAGGATCACATAACCCCTTTTTGGGATTACAGAAACTCTCGTTCTATTAGAATTTGGCAACACAGCTTGAACTCCACAAACACGATGTCTCGTTTGTTTGCCAGCTGGTGGGAGACGCTTGGGGCCGCTTCTTCACTGGCAGCTGGCTCGTGGAGGTGGCGGAGTCCCCGCCAGGCCACCACCGGTGTGGGGGACATGCCAGGCTCTGCAGGCCCACCAGATCCCACCAGACTCCACCAGATCCCGCCAGGATCCACCAGACCCCACCAGGCTCCACCGGATCCCGCCAGGATCCACCAGCCCCCACCAGGCTCCACCGGATCCCGCCAGGATCCACAATACCCCGCCAGGCCCCTCCAGACCCCACCAGGCTCTACCAGGCCCCACCATGCCTCACCAGACCCCGCCAGGTCCCTCCATGTCCCACCAGGCCCCACCAGACCCAGCCATGCCCCACCAGGCCACCCCAGAACAGGCTCACCTGCAGGCCTGGGCAAGAGACAGCAGGAATTAGAGCCAGCTGAGCCAAGCTGGGCCACATTTCTCTTGTCTGGTAACAAACTCTCTCCAGGAAACAGCGCAGCTGCCCCTGCATCACTGGCTCTCTGCAGATGCTACGCTAATGAGCTCCTCAGCTCATTACTGTTCTGTTGCCAGCTCTGTGAAGGCCTTAGGAGGACATATTTCAGCCTTTGTGTGGTTCCTGATGTGCATTGTTCTGGGTATTTCTCACCCATGACCTGTCACACAGTGTCCTTTCTAGTGTCTAAGCAGGTGACTCTAAGATACACTTAAAGATGTTGAACATCACCTTGAAAGATGATCACACTTCTATAGCCACCCTGGGAGCTTCTTTCTGGAAATATTGCCATGAAACACCTGTATGGCTTTTTTAGGAATATCATTGATGCAAATGTATTTTCAAATTGTCAAATGGCTTCATTTGCAACCTTTGTCTGGAGCTGAGAGTCAGATGTGCCATTCTTTCCCAGTAATAACTGGATGATGGTGTTGACTGAGTAACATTTTGTCCACAAATGGAGGACGATCTACACCTTGTGCCACCAGTATGTTCTCTGCTGTCATTCTGGAAGTGCATAGGTGCAATATTGGCCTTTTTGTACATGCTTTCAAAACACTTGTTAATTTTCAAATTAAGCTTGTCCAATGGCTGGTGAGCAAGGGTTTGAAACTAGCAAGTTCAAAGGTTGGTAACAAATAGCTGGATGAAAAATGTCTCACTTTCTGTTAGAGAGTGGCTGTTACTCACTTGTTATTGAGTCTACTTACAGTGTGTGCAAGAGGCTGTATAAACTGTTGAAAACATGAGGATGTCTGCCCATTTTTCACTCCTTGGTTTAAGAGATTCAAGAAAAAGGCAGTGTATATATATAGTTTCTCATCATCAGTCTGAAATTACAGAGTTCTTCATCTGTCTTGAACAAGGAAGCTGCCAAGGATTCATCAGCGCTGCCTGTCCCTATTTCAGACCATAAATGCCAAGTTTATACACTAAATACTTGAGATATTTTCCTAATGGCTGTGTCCAGACTCCATGAATATTAATAACCTTTAATATGGTAGAAATGGGTTGGACAAAAATAGGTGTAGTTACTGTGTGGCTGCTATGGGTAAATTATTGCATTGAAACCTAATTGAAATGTTGATTACTGTGAGTCACTTAGAGCTGTTTTGTAGAGTTACATTCAGTCAGATATTGATGCCTTAACTGTAGTGACCTCTTTCTCTCCTTTCTGATCTGCTTCTTGTCCTCCTATGCTTCTCTAAAAATATTAGTCTTTTACTTCTGGGTTCCTTTCCAAGCTGTCAGACTGAGAGACATGTCCTGAATCACATCAGTCATTTCTGGTGTCTAACACTGTACCCTAAGAGCTGCAACAGTGGAGGTGCAGCCGTTTTGCCCCACACCCACCTCAATTACACAGCAAGTTGCTCAGAACCGAAATGATGAGCTGAAAGAAGATGCTTTCCCTCCGTTTCCAGAGCACCCAGGACAGCTATTGCCTCCTCCCAGTAAATCCCAACCTCATCATCTCTCAGTGGGAAGGGCTCACTGGAAGGCTCCAGCCTGAGTTGCATTTTAATAGCAGATGGTTTCCCAATTACCATTCTGTTTGCATCCTCCCTGCTCTGCCTGGTGACGTTGCCCTTTTGTGGACAATGGGGTCACAGCTTGTCAGTGCTCTCGGGCTTCACCAGGGCTGTTGGGCTGAGGGGGCTTTGTGTTGTTTTGTTTTCCTTGTCATGCAAGAAGGCCGTGATATTTCTGTATCTGGCAGCGTGTCTGCGTGAGACAAGGCAGAGTGAGTGAGGCTGATGTGTGAGTGACAGATCCCTGGGTGATGCCGCTGGGAAGCTCTTGATCTGACTGGTTTGAAGTTGAAAGCTCACTAGGTCACACTGAAAATGGTTGCCACTGGGCATTTCTTTCATCCTTGTTTATTTATTTTCCCTTCCCTTTCCTGAAGCTTTTCCACTCAGAAGGGGGCTTTGCTGTTGTTCCTCACATTCCTTGTGGCTGGTAGGCTGAATTCTAAGCTTTCACTACACCTAATTGCTGTTGTGTCTTCTACTTGTTGGAGTTCTGTTTGATGGGCAGGGGAGGGAAAGGGGAGCCTTCTGCCTTTGAGCTTGGCACCTGTGCCAGGGACTAACCAGGTACAAAATGACCATTTTAAGCAAGCACCAGGTGTTTTTAAAGATGTGGTCTGTTTATTATTTAGCAACCTGCTGTTCAAAGGTTCTGGCATTTGTCAACCGGATCAAAACAGAGGAGCCAGGTGGTGATTCTGTGACATTTTTCTCTCCATACCTGCAGCATGTCCTTAACTAAACAGGCATAAAGAACAAGGCATAAATTAACCTGAAAAGACGAGGTGGCATTAGAAGAACCTCTGATCCTCTTGTCAATGCTCTGTTGGCAAAGCTAAAATAGCAACTCTGACAAGAGCCAGGAGAAGATTTCCTCCCTTGTGGATGTTGCCAGCAATTTGTCACCTAGCATGGAGGTTGTCGCTGTGGTTGTGCACAGAGTCAAATGCCAGAACCCCATGTTGTGCATCCTGCAAAACGGTCAGAAAATCATCTGGCATGGAGGGACATCAGGGACTGAAACTCATGCAGTGGGGCTCTCAGGCAGGATAGTGAAAATCCAGGCACTGGCAGTGTATTCAGGGGCTCACGGTAATTTAGGAAGGTTATTAATGGTGCACTGCAGGTGTTGCGTGGTCCATCTGCCTCCATACAGCCCTGGGTGCCCAGTGCACTTGGGGCTACCCATTCATTAGGACTGCATAATACCACTTTGTTTTTGCTGAAGTTCTGAGCTTTATCTGACAGCTTCTCTCCAGGGATTAAAAGGGTCCAAATTCAGCTTTAGGCCACCTGATCTAATGAGTTACTAATTACTGCCAAGTCTCTTTCTTACACTGAAGTACATGAGAGCTGAGTATGAGCAAATAACCTCAAACTGGTACGAGCAGGCCTCTGGCATTTAGAAGGAAAAGTTGTACTGGGGGCTTGTTTCAATCACTGATCTGTCAGATCGCTCAAGGCAGAGAAAATAGGTCTCACTTTAAACTCACAGATTGTACCTGGCAATAACTGGTTGTGTGGGTGATTGAAGTGAAGTGCAACTGTGAGACCTTTGCTCGCTCCAAAAGGAAACACTGAGCCTTGCAGGTTTGTGCTCTCCATCCTACATGGAAATGAGGAACTGTGACATCTGAAACATTTCCTGTACACTGCACATCATCATTGTCCAGATGTGGTATTCCATTGTGGTTTTGCTTCTCAGCCTTGAAAAATTACGATTTTGGGCACAGTCTGATAGGCCATCTCAGCTGAAGGTACAGCTGATGTCACCAGCCAAATTCTGTGTGGGAGGCAGAACTGGGAGAGGAGGCACGTGAAGATGCAGAAGTAGCAGGTTCAGGGTGCTGTTGTCTTTCTCTGCTGTGAAAACTTTTGAAATGTAGCTACAAATGTCCTTGCATGTTTTCATACATCAGCAGTGCAGGTGGAACAGGGGTAACCCAAAAAGCAAGCCATCATCCCCAGCCCTTCTCTAATTCATGGTCAGCTCTGAAGTAGAGGGGGCTCATTCCAGTGCAGTGTAGTCCTTGCTAATCTAGGGAAGTAATTAACCCTGCCCTTTCAGGTTTGAAGTATCCATCTAAGCAGTTACTTAAAATGTCCCTCTGAATCAGTGCAGATAAATCTGCAATATAATTCTGGGTCATTTTTTGGAGGTGAAAATTCAGCCCACTGGGTTTGGGCATGGGTGGCTGATTTAACTCCAGGGACAATTTCAGCATTTCTGGAGTAAATCCTTTCCTAAGCAGGCCATAACACACTGATGAGGGGGGAAGACAGCAACAGGAAACAGTTGTCAGGAATATCACAGATTTGTATTTCATGGAACTAGGCACTGTGATGATTCACTGCAGTTAATGAAAAACATTTCTGCTCAGTATATCCACCTGTGCCCCTTTGTTAAAAAAATAAAGCCAATCCAAAATGGGATCATTATCTTCAGTGGATGCACTTCACATCACTGAAAACAATTTCAGCTTAGTTAAATAACATGCAGCCTGAAGATTAAAGCTGTCTCCTGTTCAGCTGCAGAGACAAGCAGTCATTGGTACAGAGATCACTTAGAGCTCGATATTCCTTTCAGTAGTAACTTGATGTATCTTCTTTTTTTTTTTCCTGTCTGTTATTACATGCTACTAGGTTTTATTTATTTAAATCTCAGCCTCTTTCTGCTGACACAGCAAGGCATAACCAGAGATGTTTAGTAAAACTTAGATGAGCCCCTAAGTGGGCCACTTGTTCTATAAATCTTTAAATATTTCATATTGCTCCTTTAGAAATTGCTGTTGCCAGACTAACCCAATCTGCTTTGAAATGACTAGGGCATAAAATAACAGTTCTTTTAAAATTCTCCAGTGATACAGTTATTTGGTATATTTTTAGGAAGTACCAGACCTTGTGGCCTCTAATGAAAGATCAGCTTTAAACTTGAGGAAGTTTTGCTCTAGAAGGAGCCATTCTTTCCAGCCTCTGGACACTGCTAGGATCTTGTTGCTCTCCCAGGACGTGGCCAGGGGAGCCTTCTGGCCCTTTGAAGTCAGTGGCAAAATTCCCACTGAATTATAATGGATCTGGGTTTTAACGTGAAGAAATAGAGTCTTTATTGTCTTCTATCACCAAATACAGATATTCTCCCTGAATTAGCCTGGACTGGCCAGTCATGGAAGAGATTGGTGGCTGTGCCAAGCAGCACGATCCCTGGAAGCTGGAAAAGGGGGTTATGTCTTGTAAGAGACCAGAACTTCAGGAAGACAAATTGGATTAGACTGTTTCCACAGAAACTCAGGAGAGCATCATGTGTGGGCTGTTAATGGAAACGCTGCTGCCTGTACACATCCGCCCCTCATGATAAATGTGACACAGCCCTTGTGCAAATGCGAGTGTTATTACATTAACAGGAACTGTTCCAGCACAATTAAAGCCGTGTTCATTAAGGAAGCCAAGCAGGGATAGTGCTGACCAAGCACAGAATTCCTGGAAAGATGAGGATGCCTCTTCCCTTCCCTGCTGTGTCCCACAGCTAGGAACCCGTGGAATGGGGCAGTGGCTCTGTGGCTGCTCAGCCACCTCATTTAAAGGTGTGAACACCAGAGACATGAGACTGAACCTGCAGGGTGAAGGACAGGGAATGATATTTGATAATCCTGTGGAAGCAAAGCCAAAGTGATCATGCTCTCTGGCTCTGTTCTAGTTTCCATAAGAGCTTTGAAGCATATAGACATATTTCAGCCAAATTTCCTTGTAAATAACAACTCATTGAGTATTAAAATTATCAGGAAAAAAGCTTCTATGTAAAGGATCTTATTGGTGAAAAAAAAAACAGTGAAAACTGAACATACACTGGCATCTTTTTAGACATGTCAAATCCAGGAGCCATAGCAGGAGAGAGGGACTGCACCCAGGTAACTTCTTAGAGCATCACCTGGATCTCACAACTCCACCAGCTTCTCCACACAAATCCATAGCACTTTTTGGAAAGTGTCTTTGAATAAGACTAAACAGAAGCACAGACAGCCAGCTGTGCCGTTTCCACCAGGAGAAAGAGCAGAGAGAAGAGTTGAATGAGTGAGTTTCTGGATTGTCTCTTGATGTTACAAGGTGTTTGGCACCAGTGGATTCAAAGATGTTCCTGTTCCTGCCCTTCCCAACCCAGCTGTACCTTCTGCATTGATCACAGCACACGAACGTGTTTATGGGGCTGCACTGGAAGCCAGTTCATAGTACTGTTGTTTTTTCAAAAACTGAAGATTTATCAGTTTATTCTTGTGGGGGTTTATTTTGGTTTTTTTTCCTTCGTAAGGTGGGTCACTGTGCCATCAGATTTGGTGTTACAGTGACACACTTGTTTCATGGAGGTGAACCTTGGAGATAAAATCACCAGGCCTCAGGAAAGCAGTGGTTTAATAAACTTACAGCTAAAATCATCAAGCTACAACCCCAAGGAGGTTGGAGGCACCAGGAGAACAAAGGAAGACACTAAACCAGTTTTCACAAATTTACTGCAAATTGGTTTACCTTGATTTTTACAAATGTGTTTGAGTGAATACAAAGAACCCAAAAGGTCAGTAATAATGGACCCACCAGCGATGTGCCCATCAGCACAGGATGGCCACACCTTGAGTCTTCTTGTTTAGGCCTCAGCAAAGCTGGGTAATCTTTTCATCTTTTTTCCCCTACTCTGAAAGCCAAAACTACTTCTATTCTTCTGTTGCTCTCTGTTTCACTAAAAACAATACTTTCAAGAGGTGTTGCAGATGTAATTCCGCCAGCTGCCACGTTGGGAAGCTGGGGTTTCTGCCAGGGCAGAACAGCAATGACTCCTAAAGTAGAGCAGCTCCTTCATGTTTCTGAAGCCAGCCTGTTTACAGAGAGGCAGCAGCACATTGCTGTTTGCAGATCTCAGGAATTTGATAAATTACATTGCGTTATGCTGGTATTGGTGACAAGCTTAAAAGGGGATGTTGATGGTGGGTTTTAAATTAAGGGAATGGTGTTTCCTCGCCTGTGAAGGCAGAGGCCAGTCAGCTTGGGCACTGTAAGCAGCTCTGTCCCTAGATTGTGTTCACCTGCTTTCCAGGACAGCGCCTGCAATTTGGGCAGCAGGGGCATCTAACCAGGGGTTGTAGCAGCAGCACAGAATGGCAAGGACAGAATGAAAAATCTGGTTTTAGTTTCAGAAAAACAGTTGTGATGGATGACTGTGTGGGCTCCTTGAATACGTCCTGGGCCTTTACCTCTGGAATTGCCTTGAAAACAGGAAGAAATACGCCGTGGGTCTCAGCAGGGATGTGTAAGTGTGAAACTGGAGAGCGGCTTGGAGTAGTAGGTACTGACAGCTACAGCTGAACACTTCACTGAGCATATGCAGCAAACAGGAGGGGAAAGCTGGAAGGAGTTACACACTGCTGTTAGTTACTTCTGCATGTACCCCTCCATGCCTCTCTGAGCTGCCAGACTACGATCGACACGAGCTCTCTGTGAAAGCACAGACATCCTCATCCATCCCCTTCCCGTTCGTCACCGCCGGAGCCCGCGTTTCCTCTCATGCACTCCAGTCCACTTTACTGCTCCCTTGGTGTCCCTTTATTTTGCACTGAGTGGTACAATATGATCCATTCTGGAAGCACTTCTTGCAAACAGTAAAATACATTTTCCCTGAAGCCAGCATCTTGCTTCACATTTGCACCGTTAAACCCCGAGCAGGGCAGAGGAAAATTCCAGGCAAACCAATTGGCTGGAGCTGCTCTGTGCATTTTCCTTTGTTTTTCTTTGGCTGATTCTGTTAAAATTTAAGGTGCTGCATAAGAGTCCAGGGCTCAAATGACTGTTAGCTTTGTTTGATCATATATCTAATTTACTTTAACATGGGATCCTGGCATGTATTTCTTTAAGAGATTGAATCAATTTTATGCTAAATGATTTCTCCGAGTAGATTTTTTTTTTATTGTCCCCTTTGCCTAAAGTAAATTAGAGTGATAGCTGGAGCAACCAGGGAATGAAAAGGAGTCAAGTCCTCAAGTCACATTAGCAGGCTTGTTGAGGTCTTTAAACAATCATCACCATCAAAGTACTCCATAATAAGTGTAAAAAAGCTAATCACAGGTGGCAGTGGGCGTGAAATGTGTGGCTCTGTGCTCAATCCTTGGGATAATGGGGGTATTCATGGGATTTCTAGAAGGACTCCTTTGTGCAGAGAGTCATGTGCCTGCTGAGCTGAAAGGACTATTTTGCTCAATTTGTCTAAAAGCTCTGGCTTATGAGGTAGCTGCAGGGGTTTCACTGCTCAGGTTGTTTTAACCCTTCCCACGCAGACAGATTTTGGTCTAATTCCAAGACCTTACCTATGCTGGGAAATGTCTCCAATTTCAGGGAGTGGGGCACGTTACTGGTCAAGAACCAAGAGTGTATAAAGAGCATCAGCCTTGCTGGGCAGGACCTGGGGCTTTGGCTCTGCCTCTTCATGGATGCTCATCTTCAGATATTCATTTTTCCTCCTTGGAGGCACTGGGAACTCTGAGCCCTGGGAAGCACGTTGAAGTTGAGGTTCTCAGCCTCTACTGAGATTTAATTCTCAAAGCCAGGAGTATTTAAGGCTTTCAGTTTGGGTGTAGAGTCCCAAGGTACACCAAGCTTTTCTTATGATCTCCTTTGTTGCAAAAAAACCTCCAACCAACCTCTTGGTGATTTCTAAAGAACCATCCCAAACGATGGAAATGTTTTTTATTGTGTGAAACCTGCACAATCTAGAAATAATTTCCTTCCTCACTAGAAGCAGTTAAAAGAATGCCTGAAAAAAGAAATCTGTTACCTAAGAGACTCTCAAAAGAGGAAAATATTTTTTACGTTAGAAATCCTTTATTTTGAAATGGAAATAAATATTGATGATCTAAATGCACCAAATGGTTAACTGCCATAACACATTTATTTAAATTTCAGTCAGTATCTGGAGGTGAAGCAGAGACCAGTGCTGTTTTCTACCAAAAAGCATAAAGCTAATGGTTGGGTGTTAATTAATATTGCTATTAAGATACAGTGTGAAGATTTTAAGGGATGTTTCATGTCCCTATGTGTAGTCTCAGAACTCAGGAGAAAAAGAGAAATTGGAAGTTTAATCCCTCATGCTATATTGTATGGTCTCCATATTAAAATGGGCTCTAGTCAAGAGCTTTCTTGTTCCAGGTAAGGCTAAACCAAGCCAAGAACCTGTAAAGAAATCATTCCCAGGTCGGTTTCCAGGTTGCATCACCACAATCTATACGGTATGCAGCACCACAGACCTGGTGATCCAGGTGACTAAATCTTGCAGTTATGTCAGTCTCATTTTTTGGATGCCAGGGTATTGCACTGGCAGGGGAAGAAGATTCTCTCTCAGGTGGGAATGATGATATTGGCTGAGGCAGTGCAAGTGTCACAGGAGTCTGAGTTCTCAACTAATACAAGAAATACCTCCTGGGATGATATATCAGAACTTACAGGTAGGAGCTTGTGTCCTCTTCTTCCCTGGCCGTTGCTTTGCTGTTGAGTCTTCTTATGGGAAGACTTCTTTTTCCCTTCCTCTCTCCCTTCCCCTTTGTCCTCTTCCTTTCCTTCCCCTTTTCCTTTCCCTTCACCCCGTGTCACCCTGTGCTGCTGGTAGCAGAGCACAGCTCCTGCTCTGCGTTTGCAGAGAACGCAACACAGTGAGGTCGCAGTCACAGCCTGCAAAGATCCATTAAACCAATAAATGAGATTCCTGCCCTGAGCATGTCACAGCACTGACACAGAGGAGAGACTAAATATCACCACAACTTTCTTGATTCCAGTTGCCCTCTAATTCTTAAGGTGGAGGACCAGAGCCACTTTCCCACAAAGAAGCTCATGTTGTTGATACCAAGTTGTGCCAAAGCAGGTGTGGCTGGGAGGATGTAAAAAGCAGGTAAAGAACTGGAATGAGCTGTTTCTGCCTGTCCCTCTGTCTCTCATACACAGACAGATCATTTAAATGTGCTTTCTGACACCCTGAGTCAGCCACAGCTCTGGGGTTCTTTTGTTCCCCTTAATTTTTCTCTCTCTGTCTCCTTCTACCATTAACATAACCATTAATGAAAGAGAGATTCAAATCCTTAATTTCTGATGTAGATAACAGGAGAATTTTCTATCCATCCCACATCACCCCAGCCCAAATAATCACGGTGTCTGGAATGAAAAAATTCCAGCTGTGATCTCAACCCTGTGTCACCTGCAGAGCAGCGCAGTTGTTTTGCTGTATTGCATTGCAAGGAGTAAATTGTGGAATGTCTCAATGTGTATAACCTGAGGGGGTTTTCTGGAACTGCCTGTGGAAGTCCCTAGTCTTGCTAACGTTAAGCTGAGCCCTTCTTTGGTAGTGCTCCATGGATCAATTTTAGGATTTGACTCCTCCCTGTGCTGATTTGGAGTGGAACTCTAGTACAAAACACCTGGCATTGTTCCATGCTGTTTGCCTGGCTCTGGAGGCAAAGAGCACAGGTGAAATCCTCCTTTGCTGATAACATGGCAAAGCTTTCATGGATTTCTGCAAAGCCCCCAAAGTTCCCCACCAGTGAACTCGCCAGCTGGAAAGTTACCTCAAAGTCAGGGACATTTCAAAACAAATTCTCACCACATTTGTGCCCTAGAGGATGGTATCAGTGTCCATCTGTTTTGGACACCCATAAAGCTCCTTTGTAGGTAAAATCCTTTTCCTTTCTTCTGCTGCTTGTGCAGTTTGATCCTGCACCTTGCAGGCATTGCCTATTGAAGGTACACATGCTGCTCCATTCACTGCCACAGCCTTTGAAGAGTTAAGCTCTGCAGTCACTCAGAAGGTGGACTTCTGCTTTTCCTCAAGTCTCTATTCATCTCCAGGAACTGAATTTTTCATGCAGTAATTAAAATTTGTAGGTCAAACCTCCCATGGCACTGTTTTCTGCTAATATGGGAGAGCAACGGTCGGATTCGCTTACGCTGCTCTTCGCTGCACTGAGACTTAAAGGATGAAGGGTGACATTTTCCCCCGTTTTGTAAATTAATGCCATTGATCTGCCTAACAAGAACAAAGTTAGGCTTCAAAATACCAAATGATAAAGAGATTAAGACTTTAAATGGCTTTCCAAAGACAACCTCTATTGTAAGATTCCAAGCGGAGTATTGAACTTTCAATTAGAATTTCTAATGGGCTATTGACTTAAATGGATAAAATGTTGCAAGTGATAGCTTTCAAGATGACAAAAATTGCTTAGTACATTCTGGAATATTACTTTATGAAGCAAATACTGTTCTGGAGGCTGAGTAGTAATAACCCAGGCCCCAGGCAATATTGTTCTGTGTCTCTGTGCGGCAGTTTTTCAAAATTGAACTAATGTATTTTGAAACATTTTCTCTTTTCATGTTTGTAAATCTTTGGGAGTGTGAGGTACTTTAACTTTCATGAAAGAATCTTAAATCTCTGGTGATGTAGCTGTGATTGCACTCTTTATGAAACACAGTCCATCTACTCCAATGCTGTATTTTCACACGTCCTTCGATCTGGGGCACAAACAGCGTGCCCACCTTGTGTGGCTGCTCCTGACTGTCCTCCAGAATGTGCCTGTGCTGCAGTGCCTGTGCTGCAAATAACAGCTGAAATGCTCCCAAATCATCCTGGCACTTTGCACTGAATTGACTTGAAGGCTTGTTACGAAACACTAGCTCTAGTACATTTTTCAAAGGATATTTTTCAGAGACTAGCCAGCCCTTTCCAGGATAAAGGGTTAATATTATGCTTATGTTACAGTGCATTAAAAACTCTAATTAAAACAGCATTACATTCCCATCTGCCAATCTCCAGTAATCTTCTTTAATTGCAGTAATTAAACTATATTTACATGTTCAGAATACTTGTAATTTAGCAAATTGCACTCTCTGCTCTACATTTAATCAAACAACCAGTTCCAGTATATTTAGTGTGGAAAGAAGTAATTTCAATGTTTTGATTACTATAGCAGATTTGACAGAGTAAGTGCCCCTCTAGTAGAGACTTTGAAAGGGAAGGCAAACATGAAATATAGTCCTGTTCTGATTGTCATGTGAATGCCTAATTACATGTTAGAGGATTAACTATTAAAGGGTACACACTGTTTAGCTTGATTTTTTAGGCACAGCTGACATAACAGATAATAAAGGTTGCCTATTTGGGGCTGTTTGGTGGAATATGTAAGCTTTTTATTATTATTATTATTATTATTAGAAGTCTTAAAACCAAGTATTAAATCCTGTGAGTTAGTAAGGTCATAATGCCCCACATCTTTACTTTAAAGATGTAGGTGAATTGAAGATTATGTTCCCACTGCTCTGGTGGCAGCTGGTTTCCCAGCTCCTCCCCTTCCCCTAACCTCTTTTTGGGGGAGGCAGAGTTGTTATTCTTAGAATGGCAGTTCCCAGGTAGATCTGTCAAATGCTTGTTCAGGCTTTTTGTTTGCAGTGGCCTGGGATGGGCAGGTTCTCCATGCAGTGCTGGTGCTGTGCTGTGCCCTGGAAATCAGTGGCTCTGAGGTGTCCTCAGCTGGTGCCAGCCTAAGCTCAAGACACACGTGATGCTGCGTGCAGGTGGGTGGGGAGTGGGTGGGGGAGATGATAAGTTCTGCACAAAGGGAGGCTTCTCTTTTATTGCACATCTCCTTTGTGATCTGGTCTAGAGCGAACTTGAAAAGGGGATTCCAGTACCAACCACCTGGTCTTGTCTTCCCCAGATAAATCGTACAAAGCAGCAAAAGTTCCTTCTGATCCGCCAGTAGCAGATGTGCTGGATTCAGGGCCAGCCCAGCCAACAGAGCCAGTGCTGGGGTGGGAGCTCCACATCTGCCAGGGGCCACCCACGTCCCCCTGCCAGACCTCCCCATCCACAGCCCTGTTCCTGGACACGTGATTCCAGTCCCCAGATACCTCTGGAACTTCCCTATTGCAAGTTCTGGTGGCAAGTTCTGGTCATTTACAGAGGTGAGGTGTCATACCATGAGCATCGGTGGGGAATGAGCCTGATGCCCAGATGATGTGGATGTGGGTGTTAAGGGCAGCAGTTCTTGCTTTGGGCTTTGGGACCCTGGGATTCCTGTGTGGCAGAGGAGGCCATGGTGAGCACTGGCAGAGGTTCCAGAGCAGTTCCAGTGAGCAGTGGGTGCTCCTGAAGAGCTGCTCTTGGCACACCCACTGTGGAAGGGAATCGTGTGTGCAAAGCTGCAGCCAGGGTGGTTCTCTGCAGCGGTCTGGTTACAAATATATTGCTTTTGTTCCGAAGGCAGACAGAAAAGCAATGAAAAATCCCTAGCTCTGATTAATTTTCCTCACTAAAATGCCCTTCTACCAACATCCTCCTTCCCTGGACCTGACCTTGGACACCCTTACCTGTGACTGGTTCTGGGATTTCTTATATCATGCTGACTTCATTCATTTCAAGGAGGTACCCCCTGCTGTTCACTGCTCAGATGTAAAATCAGGTCATTCCCAGGCATTCCCTGGGTCTGGGTCACTGTCTTTACTCCCGTGTCGTGCCAGCAGTGAAGGCCCTGAATTGAACCCTTCCAGCTGAATCTGTCTCTCCATGTAATCCCACTGTATGGCTTTGCTCTCAGGTTCAATCCACACCTCCAATAGTCTGGTTTCAAATTTAGAATTAGAAGAATGTATGTTCTAACAAACCCATTTAATCAAGGGGAACATTTGCATTATTTGGTCTGACTGTGCATTTATATCTCTATAGATATGTATAGAATTATTTAATTTTCTAGAGTAGTAGATGATAAAAAAAAATTAGAAATAGGGCTTTTGAGCTATATTTTTAAAAACCAAGATTATAAAACTTGATTAAAAAAACCCACAAAACATTGGCCCTACTATGGAAGATATAAAGAAATTAGCCTAACTCTACTGATTTTTTATTATTTACTTGTGATCTATGTGAGTGTGGCTGAAGTAAGAATGACAGCAGTGCCGCTCAGTTCCTCTGTAGCCACTGTCGTGAAGTTCCCATACATGAGAGACCTGCCCTGTTTTGGATTTCTCATTACACTCTGTGGTGTTCACAGTGAGGATTTCAAGATGGGTCTTCTTAAGCCTATTAAAAATCAGAATCATGCTGGTCATACGTTTAAATAGATTTAGTTTAGTGGCTTCAGGGGAAAGTGGGGATGGGGAGACGAATAAAATAAAATCTGATATAGAAACATGTCTGGTTTTTCAAAGATTTTTCGCAAAAAAAATTAGAAGTTTTGGCATTTCAATTTGCACTAATTTCACACATCATCTTAGGGAGTGCAGGGTTTGGGTCCCTGCCAGACTGGCTGAGAATCCTCTTTGGAAAAGCACAGTTTGTGTTCTGAATGGATGCTGCACCACACAGATATTTCCTAATATCTTTCATTAAACTTCCAAATGGACACTAAGTATGTAAATACAGCAAAACTCAAAGCCTGGTTTTGAATTTATATTTTCTAGGAAAGCTTTTAACAGTGGTAGTCTAACAATATTGTGCTATGTCTGGCTTGCCGTTTCCA
Organism: Tichodroma muraria; assembly: GCA_013390105.1. NCBI lineage: Eukaryota > Metazoa > Chordata > Aves > Passeriformes > Sittidae > Tichodroma > Tichodroma muraria. The sequence goes on along the minus strand of WAAG01036963.1, from coordinate 91,683 downwards.
ATGAGTAGCTTAATGAGTTTATTGTATAATGAAGGACTCTGATTTATTAGCTTTTCATTATGCTCATTCCATCAGCTTCCTGCTAAATGCTCTAACCTTGGCAGAGATGTCAGTCTTTATCAGGTGGTATCATTGCTTTTTAATAAACTCTCCTCCCACGTTGATAATATTACATGTGAAATCCCTTCTCCTTATTCCCAAGGGAAGGAAAAGGTATATTTATTGAAAAGGCTGCACTGGAGTGGTGCAGAGAATTCCTGAGCAGTTTGGTGCTACTCCTTGGACTAACTCAGACAGGGTAGGCAGATTTGGAGGCTGCAGGTTGTTCCTTTGGCTGTTCCCTTCAACTGGCAGAGGTTTGAGCCCATCCTCTCCACACTTTAATTACAGCAGAGTGCAGCTGGTTTAAAACTAGCACTTGCAGGTATTAACAAATATTTCTTTAGCAGGTATTTAATGATCAACTCTATTACAAGAATTAACATGGTGATGGCACACAAGGAGAGGGGGGAAGGAGGGTAAAGTAATATTTTACAACCTGAAAAATTAAGCACTGAGATAGTTAAGGCCCAGCCCTCATTAGCTGAATGGTAGATTTTTCTAATTAGTTCTTTCTAGTGTAATTAGCATGGATGAGTCTAATCATCTCATGTGAAACCAAATCTAATGCTTGGGAAGGAATGTCCTTGGCCTCTCTTTCAGACTGATTCCAAGGATTTTGTGTGTTTCTGCTTAGATATTCCTTAAAGAAACAGCAGCCTGCCTTCCTAATGAAGGTGGGCTGGGAGGAATGAGAAGACTTGGACTTCATCATGCATTTTTATGGAAGCCTAGAGGAAATTCTCCCATGAAAACAGGCAATCCTCATGTGGCAAGGGAATCAGATGTGGGCAGTAGCTGTAAGAAGGCCAAAATCATCAATGAAATTTTGAATCCACATGAGGAGTGTTCAAACATTGAACTTAAGCCCCCAGTTTTTCTGACCTGCGTATTTCCCTGTAGGGATATCTCCTTAGAAATGAACACAGAAAGTGAAATGGAAAATAGAGCTTCATGTGCTGCTTGTGTAGCTCCTCTTGCTGTGAAACCCAAACAGTCAGAACTGCATTTCCTTTGTTGTCAACAGTCTGAGCAAGGGAAAACAATACCGAGTGTCATTGCAAATAATTTTGTTTATAGATTGCTATTAACCCTCACTGTAGAATTAAAGTATTAAAGTCAGTAAAAATGTTGAGTTTACCCTCTTTTTATCTTTGTTTGTTACAGACATCCAGGTGTGAAGGGCAGGCAGGACACTCAGTTGGCCCCATTTTGGGCTGATGTGTTTGTACTGACTGGTCTTCACCAGTAATAATGACTTCATTTTACAATTTGAAAATGTTTGGAAGGTTAAGGAAGTGCAGGGATCTGCCTGGTGCCATAACACAGCTCATCCATCTCCTCCTGGTGCTGTTCTGACACTGAGCACAGAGACCTTCAGCACAGAGGCTCGAGGAATAAAGTGAAGGACAGGACAAGGAGTGCCAGGGAATCCAGTTATGTTTTAGCTGGGAGCAGTAGCATCACTCAGGTCCCCTCGTCCCAATGTGTAGGAGCATATTTAGCTCAGGCCCTCAGTGCACTAATTATGATTAAGTCTCAGCCAGTGTCATTTTGGACCCAGCACTTCCGTGGGCTGACCTGTGCCACTGGAAGTTCTTGATTCCTTTGTGTCTTTCCTGCATGATTTATCCTTTCCCTGACCAGACTTTGCAGTTCAACAGCCCTCATTTCTTAAGTACTTGAAAGTCTTTATATGGAAAATTAAAAGGTAAATACAGTGATTAAAGATATCTCCTTTAAAATATACTTTATTCAAGCCCTGTCTATGGGGGTTTGCTTTTGCCAGTGGATTACTGGGAATGCTGTAACCTGCTACTGCATTTACCTGCTAATGAGCCCGGGTCGTTTGTTTTGGAGTGAGACAGATAATACTGGTGTGGCTGTGACAGAGATGGCTCCCCTGGGCCCTGGGAGGGGGACACAGCCCTGAGCCTTTTTTCCACAAAAGGAGGTGAATGTAGGTAAAGCAGAGAGTGACAGAAGGTGCAGGTGATGCCTCTCACTCACTCTGTGGCCTCAGGGTGTATCTGTGTGATGTATTTTTCAGCTGAGAAGAGAAAGTCAGGTATACAATAAACAGCAATTCCTAACCCTTTCCAGGAAAATGGAAACACATCCTTGTTTCTGTTCAGACCCCAGCAGGCTCCTCACTGCGTATCCTTTGTGTCACAGGTCCTGGGCACTGCTCTTCCTGAGGCCATCTGACCTTCTGCACCTTTTGTGGTTCTGGAGAAAGGGATTTAGGGCCATCCTTATGGAAGCAGAGAAACCGCTCCACAAAATCTATTGAAATTGCACAAAAAGAAATGAGAACAGGCTTAGGGCTGACAGTCTGCAGCCAGGGGAGAAGGAAGGCATGGTCTGTGACTCCATGGAAATGGCTGGATTTACAGGTGTTTGAATGAAAGGTTCTTTTTTATTAAAAGAATAATTTTCTATTAAAAACCTAGGAATGGTGTAAAATTGCTGTGCTCATTACCTGGTGCAGCACTGGATTTCTCCAAGCATCCAGCTCGAAAAATGGGAAATCCATCTGGCTTGGGAATGGTGGGATCTGTCTCTGGGGGAAGGTGACAGTCCAGGGGAAAAGCTGCAAATAGCACAGAGCTTGAGCCATGGAAGACCTATGGGATTTATGGTGTGGCAGAAGAGTAATGGGACAGAACTGAAATGTAGTTACTGATATTTTTATATGGAAAAGAGGAAATGAGATGTAAACAGTATTAGTGTAATACAATTTTCATGTGAGATTAAAAGGAAAGCCAGGATTTGAGAGATTTGAAAATTGCAGTTACAGGATAAGTGATATTTGAAAGGATCCTACTTGATTTGATTAAACTGGAGTTCAGATGTCACTAGAGAGATGCATTACTTACAAGTTTTTCAGGGTTTTAGTTTGTGCATCCCACGCCGTGCTCATACCAAATCTGGGCAGGGTTGTGGGGGTGTCACAGGTTAGGAGGGATCTCAGGCTGGGAGGAAAGCTGAGTGCTGCTCAGAGGTTGGAGAGTGTTCTGCCCTGTGGGTTTGGATGCTGGGCTCCTGGGCTTACATGAGGTTTTTGGGGTCCACTCATAGCAGTTCCTCAGAAAATACATCTACTGTTGAATCCTGTTCTGTGGCTGGAAGTGTTTGGCTCATGCCACATCCTGACCTCTGAATGGCAGTGAGAATTCAGATTTGCTGCTGCTTCTTCAGGCTTTTTGGTTCCCATTCTCTCTATTTTCACTGTGGTGAGGTGGTGCCCAGTGGTGGGAAGTGTTTGACTGACAGTAACAGTCAAATCCTGTATACTGTGTCCTGCCTTTGCTCATGCTGGCCTGGTGTTACTGGCCTGGCCCAGCACTGGGATGACTTCTGCAACATAACAAACCTTTTTTAACCCAAATTTTGCAGCTGAGGCAGTGGGTTGAATAAGGCTTTTAAAGCCCTTCGAGAGGAAGGTGCTTGATAACTGTGCAAGCCCCAGTGATTTACCGGTGACCTCTCAGCACTGCTGCCTCTGGTTCACAGGCTGTGCCAGTTCAGTGTTGCCATTTGCCTTCCCAGGCCTCTCTGTGTGACACTTGAGTCGTGGTTAATCACAGAGAAGCTTGGTGGGCAGACACCTCCTCGGGAAGTGTCCTGCTCCTATGACATCATGCCAGGTCCCCCCGACGGCGCTGGCATTTTCTCCAAGTGCACAAACCAATCCCCAGATCCCAGCCCCTGCCAGGGGAGATGTTACTCCAGCATCTGGCACTAATATCTGTTGTTGACATTTTGGGAGTGAGAACATGAGCTATTAGCAAAGCTGTTTGCTTGTACCTAATTAATGTTCAAGTGTATACCCCTTCCTTTATCAGACCTGCAGCAGCAAACCAGACCTGGCGTTATCTTTCACCAGCTTTAAAACTTAATTATTTCCCACCTCAGTGTTAAAGGCCATGCAGTACAACTTGCTACCCTAATATAGATTTAATCAAGTTACCCAGCCTCAGAATGGCTTGATGGCTCTTTAGCTGAAGTGACTGTGTTTATGTATCAATAGAGCAAAATTTGGAGTGAGCTTTTTTGCTTTGGCAGGACACCGTGGAAATGAATGGATGGGTGAACACCTTTGTCTGGAACAGGCTTGGAGAAACACTGGCAATTTCGATTCATTCACTCAAGCTGTAGCATTGTGCAAAATGCACTCCAAACCTTTTCCCAATACTGCAAGAAGCAGCACAGTGATTCTGCTCTGGGGTGCTCTGGGTGTTTTCAGCTGGGTGAGAACAGGGCCCAGATCACGGGCACAGCACCAGGGAGAGTTTTTGCCCTCAGCTTCACCTGAGGCAAGCTGTGCCTGAGTGTGGAGGGGAGAGGGGAAAGAGACAGAATCAAAACTCCTCGCTGCTGAGAGCCCTGCATGACAAATCCTGTCTGTGGCCGCGGTCAGAGACATGACTTAGAGGGGCTCACAGCATACAGACAATCACACTCGAATACTGACAGGGCAATGAAACAGGTAATTGATGTAATCCAGTATTTTCCTAAGAACTTAGTCCTTGTGTGTGATCTTTTGAGTTTTTAACTCTAAGCTGAATTCAACATACTTGAATGCATGGTGAGTTAATGGCCATGGAGGGTTTCTTCTTTGGGGAATCTCATTGTAATGTAGTGTGATACACCTGCTAAAGTGATTTTAAGTGGTCTCAGCTTGGTTTGCATTGAGATCCTGCTTTAGCCCTCTCCTCTTTGCCATTCAGTACAAAGACCAGCCTGTGAGTAATATGCCCTTCAATAATTCAGAGAGCAGAGGTATGCTGCTGGCCTCATCACTAAAGATGACGTCCGCATGTACTGTGTTTTGGGTTACTGTTCTGAAATAATCTCTGTGTGTTTGAATTCTTTAGCACCACAAGAATTAGTGACTGGCTGGGGGAGAGGTGGCTGTTTGAGGATGCTTTTATAGCACAGACTTTTAAACCTGGCCAGCAGATGCTCTTAGTTTTGCCTACAAATGAAACCTCTTAGACATGGTTGTGATGTGAAGGGTACCCATGATGGATGTCCAGATTAATTTTACTGAAACCCCAGACATTGCTAAACCTGAATTTCAAGTGTGAAGGGCCAGCGTGCCACATCACTGCACTTTGGTTTTATCTGGACCTTGTTTTTAGGAGAAACCAGATTTTTGGATGAGCTCAGGTCTATCTAGGCACATCAGCAAAGACAGACTTTGAAAAGAATTTAGCAGGACAGTGGCTAAGACTGTGTCACAAGACATCCCCTTTTACCACAGCAGGAGCTGCTGAGTACTTAGCCCTTTGAAAAACAAATTAAAAAAAATCCCTAATCTAAGAAATGTTGAGTCTTTTATTAGAAATCATGGTTGTGGGGGTGGTTTTAAGGCGTTGTCTTTAACACAACAGAGCGTGGGTGAAGGGAGGTAAAAAAGCTTAAACACATTGCATTACATGATTTATCCTGATGAAACTGCCAGGAAATCTTTCCTTGCAGAGGCTTCCTCAGAAGGCTTGTTCATTGTCAGACTGAGCAGCAAGCAGCTTACAGCAACTTGTGTCCTCTTCATACACCTCTCTGCATCCTTTCTGCATCCACCTGAACAGGTGATGAATAAAGCAAAACCCCTGAGAGGCAGTAATAAAATCACAACAAATCCTACATAGACCAGTAACCTCTAATTCCTGTTTCGTGTGGGTCGAGTAGCCTAAAGCCTAATTCAGTGCAGGAAGTGTGGCTGCTGACCTGGAGGAGCTTTATCCAGGAGCCTCTGGTTTCCCTTCTGCAGAGCAGCGGTGACTTTGCTCATGTGTCTCCCAGGGTTCTCTTGCCCTGTGGAAACACCAAGTGTTGTTGCTATGATAACCTGAATGTAAGACAAGCTTTTTGCACCTCAGGAATCCTGTATGACAAAAAGACACTTGGCTACAAATTTATGGGCTGCATTACATCCTTTGGATGCCGAAGACTGAAGGTACCCAGGGCAGGTACTGTCACACAAATGCCTGCCAAGTGCCTAAGGCATTTGTGTTGGTGCTTTCTTGATACCTGTGCTGCACCAGAGCTCTCAGCCAGGCACTCAGTGCCAGCAGATGCAAGGGCAGGTGTAGGGGGTGCCCCAAGTCAGCATTACCATCCCAGCAGTGCTGCCTTTCCTACCAGAGTCAGGCAGCCAGAACACAAATAGATTAGGAGGCTGTTCAGGAGGAAGCTGCCTATGGCAGGTCCTGCTGGCTCTTGGGTAGCTGGGCTTGTGAAATCCTCTGGAGGGCTGGGGAGGAGTAGAGTGGGCTGCATGTCTTGGGTGTGGGGCATCTGGGGGTACCTGGGTATTGCAGAACTTCTTAGGTACCATTTGGTTGGTCACTTTTCATTTCTTAGAAGTGTATTTTCCTTTTATTTTTAGCCTCAAAAAAGTAAGAGTGGCCTGAGACTGGAAGCTGCCTTAAATCAAGTCAATGCAGAATTTATTTTGATTATGAAAACGGCAGTACAAACATTTTCACTTCTTACACATTCTGTGCCAAATTATGCAACAGAATGCAGTAAATTTGAGACATGCTAAGGCTTTGCATTAGGCAAATAAAAGAAGGTTGAAAGAGTTGGTTCTGGTTTTTATCATGGCTTAGCATCAGACATATCTCCTTTCCTTGTAAGTTAGAGATGTCTGTGTAGCACTATTGTCATCCACGAGGCATCTGGGACCAGCATTACAGATTTAACATGCTCAGGGAAACCAATACTGAGCTATCAACTGATACATGACACTAATACAGGGTTCACTTTTACACTCAGCCAAAAAGAGAGAGAGACAGATTGTTCCAAGTTTAGACAAGCTGTAAAATCCTTTCCTAGCAGGTACTGCTCTGGCCAGCCCTTGAGACTGTTCTAATTGCTTTACATCTGTACAAAGGTTCCTTGTAATCGGGCTTTCTGCCTCCATTTGTCTTCTTTTCAGCCTCTTAGTAAAGGCCTTAATTGGTCTTAGTGGGGCTTTTCTCAGTTAGTGCAGCCATACCTTAAAGGCTGAGCAAGTGCCAGCATTACCTGGGGGGGAACGGAGGGAGCAGAGGAGAGACATCAATACTTCTTTACCTTTAACACTGTAATTAATGGGCTCAGAGAAAGGAACAGGTTTGGAGAAATTTTAGCTCTTTGGGGGATTTTGAGACAGATCAGACAAAACAGAGCCAAGGTGGAATTCTCTAGAATTTCTCCCTGCTTCATTTCTCTGTGAACAATCATTAGCCTTGTAATTGTCTCCTGGTAAACTGCTGTATCAGGTTCCATTTTGTCCTCTTTAGAGGATCGAGTTGCCTTTAAATCAATAGTTTGAAGTACTGGGGGATGTATGTGAAAGGAAGTGCCCTCTAATTTCTGTTTCTTAGCTACTAATTATTTAATAATACATTTTATTGCCTATTAAAATGTGGCATAACTTGCTTGTCAGCAAAACTGGATGGAACATAATCATTTGAGAAGGATAATTGGCACTTCTGCAGATGGCTTTTATTGCAGGGCTGGTTTGTTGTTGCAGGAGTTCCTTGCCAGGTTTGCTCACGGGCTCTTCGGGGCGGTCAGCGTTTCGAGCGAGCTGCTGCAGCGCAGCTCAGGCTTTCCCCAGGGGCTCTCTGAGAATTTGGGGTGCACGTGGCCTTCTGACGTGAAAGCCGCTGTGGTGCCCGGAGAGTTCCTTCTTTCCACTCTGGTCTTTATAAGAACCCTTGTGGGTTCTACCACCACGCTGCAATTTGGTTACTAGATAGAGCAAAATAGGAGAATTTGTTTGGCTAACTGATTAATGGAGGTAGGTAAAGCTGGGCGGGGGTGTTGCCTTGAAGTCATTTTGATATTATTTTTTGGTGCAATCAGAAATGCATGTGCGCTTTTGGCTGAATCTGTATAGCTTGTACAGTCATTATGTGCAGTGACACTCTGGGTGCTCCGCAGTGCCTGCCCTGAAGTTTAATAGCTTTAGACAAATAACTGGAGGTTGGCTCTCTGCCCTCCCATTGCTTCGAGGTCCTTGTCATCGTTAGAGTGACCGGGTAGAAAATCTTTTAAGAAGGCTGTGCCTTGGCCAGAGGACAGATCCAAGGGCTGTGCTGCAGGCCCTGTTCTGATGGTCACTGGCATGCTGGGCTCTCTGGATGGCTGCTGGTGGTTGGGACTGAGAGGATCAAGGAGTCTGTGCCAGGGCCGAGGAGCTGGGGGAGCTCTGCAATAGGGACCCTGCAGTTTGGGCATGAGGGAACTGCTCCTGAGGATCGCTGATAGACAAGAGCCTCTTCGTTAGTTTCCAACAACCAAGATTTCCAGGGTGACCTTTGAATTCCATTCTGATTCTTCTGAGGGAATGATTGTGTTGTGTAGGAAAGGTCTGGTTTATGTTTATTTTAAATTAAATGAAGAAGAGACTGGAACAGGCTGTTTCTTATTAAATATTCCTGCAGTTAAATTCTGGTGGGTTTTTTTCCTCCTGGGGAATGCTTTTGTTTATAAAGAAGTTCCCTTTTCTGTCATTGTTTTGCTTTGTGTCCCATGACCTGGCCTTGTTTGGGGAAAGGATTTTAGACCAGTGCTCATGGCAGATTCCACTTCAGGATGCACTGCCATCACTCAATTCCCTGCTTGCTGTCCCGGGTTCATCCTCCCCTCTAATGGTTTCAAGCTAGAGCAGTGTTTCCATTTTCTGCAAAAGAGCTTTAATTGAGTGTTAGTATTATTCTTTGGAGAAATGTTGGAAATTCATGGATGTCATTGTGCATTTCTTCAGTGTATTGGATTTCATAATCTATGGGAACTCTGTAGCCCACATTACATGGTCAAAACCCATGTAATTAAATGCAGGTGAGATTCAGTGTCTTCTTGGTACCTGTTTTTGATAATCTCTCCAAATTGTCTCTTCCTCATGGCAGTCAGAGAACAGAATCAGAGATGCTGATGTTCTTGTCCACAGCCATTCCTTGTGAAGTGAGTGCTGTGCAATCAGCCCCTCATGGAGAAGTTAATGCAGTAGCAGGAACTGGTCCTTAAAGGACCTGAATAATTTACCTGGAAATCATTTGTGTTTCATTAGTGAGGACAAGCCTGGAGCTGCCTGTTTCAGAAAGCAATTGCTCCGTAGTCATTGTTGTGGCAGCCTCAAACTGCCCAAGCTGTAGGTAGATGCTGTGGAGCAGATAAGAATGGGTGGACAGACTGAAAAAACAGTTTTCATCAGCATTAGTGCCTCTTCGTGACTGAAATCAGAACAAGTACTTCCAAGAAGTGCCATCTTTGCAGGGGTTTAGCTGCATGTGCTGCTGGTACAAGCAGCATCTCTTGGGGTCAACAGAAATCTCTTGTTGAGATTGCAATTGAGTCACTGTGCATGTAGACAAGATGGAAAATTGATCCATTACACTTCAGCTGGAGTTAAATGAACACAGCATTGTTAACCTGACAGCATTCTGAAGAATTCAGATATAAGGATTTTGCTTTAATATCATATATTGAAAATTTGCTGTCAGACCCAGCTCAAAGTTTCTCTGCAGTAGAGGCAAATTATAAAGGTATTATTTTCCCCCAAGATGAGGAGCAGGTAGTTGAATCTGTCCTTCATCTCCTGTGTCTGCAGTTTCATCGATATGCCTGGTGAGTCCCCAGAGCTGGTGTCAGGCAGTCCAGATTCAGGTAGATGAGGGAGCAGGAAGATGCAGGGTCCCAGAGCTGTGCTAGGTTAATTGCTGGGATTTCAGAGCACTCCTATGGACATGATCTTTCCTTCCCTGCTCCCTGTCCCGGGCACAGTAATCCTTCTTCCTCTCTCTTGTTCTTGCTGGGCCTCTCAGTGGGGAATTCACACTGCAGTGTGTGATGTAGTAGCATTGGTCCAGTCCCAGCATTAAACTGGAAACACAGGGCAGAGCCACTGTGAAAGATGTGCCTTGCCTGTTCAGCCCACTCCCATTCCCATTCCCATTCCCATTCCCTGTGAAACACTGACAGCCATCCAACTCCATCAGTACAATGAGTGCCTCATTCTCCAGAGCCCTTCACTCCACATTGCACTTCCCATGGAGCATAGGAGGAACACCAAAGTAAGCAATATAAGCTACTCAAAACACTATTAGATGCCTAAAGTAAGACGAGGAAATCTGCTTCCTGGCAATTAGAAACGAGCTAATAACTTCAGGAGCAGCAGCCCAGGGAAATCCCTGAGCAGAGCAGAAGCATGGTGTGTGTATCACAGTCCCAGCAGTGCTCTGGGGAGGCCATTTGGCTGGAGGTGCTGCCTGGGGAGTGTCTGTGGGGTGAAGGGCCACACTCAACAACATGCTTTGGCCTCCTGTAAAGCACACACTTCCAAATTTTACTTGCATGTAATGTCTGTAAAAAAATTAATAAGCAGTGATTAAAAAGAATCCACAGTGAACATGGTGCTATCATTAATATCCCTGCTGTAGATAGTCCTTTTAACAGAAAGGCTTTCTATTGTCTACATTGCATTGGTGAGGAAGGTTATTGAGTTATTATTTGGGATACCTTCTGCATTTTTTGGTGAGGTTTGAGGTACCAGCCATGCAAACAAAACATGGGAGCACATGTGCCTCAATTCAGGTCTGTAGGAGATCAGAGCACCAAGAAATCTCAGGATCAGATATTTTTATGTCATTTTAACAAGTGGTCCCAATCTACAGGAACAAAGATGCATCCCTGAGCCTTTTGGGGCAGTGTGAAAGGCAGGTGCACCCGTCTTGTGGAAACAGGTGGCGGTGTTAGGTGGCAGGGGGGAAGAGACACTCACTGGACTCGTGCTTTGCTGCCCATCTCTGCTGGGCTGGGCTGTTTCACATATTGTGAAAGCACAGCACTGTGCATGGTCACCTGTGTCTGGCTGTGAGTGCTGCCAGCCCTGGGCCCAGCACAGGCAGGACCTGGAGCTGTTGGAGAGACTCCAGAGGAGGCACCAGGATGATGAGAGATGGAGCAGCTCTGCTGGGAGGAGAAGGCTGAGAGAACTGTGTTGTTCAGCCTGGAGAGGAGAAGCTTCAGGGAGACCTCACTGTGGCCTGCAGTGCCTGAAGAGAGCCCACAGGAAAGATGGAGAGAGATTTACAAGGACCTGGAGTGACAGGCTGAGGGGTAATGGCTTCCACTAAAGGTAATGACTTTCTTCCTAAACCCGGAGGATGGGTTTAGGTTAGATTTTAGAAAGAAATTATTCCCTGTGAGGGTGGGCAGGCCTTGGTACAGGGTGCCCAGAACAGCTGTGGCTGCCCCTGGATCCCTGGAAATGTCCAAGGACAGGTTGGACAGTGCTTGGAGCATCCTGGGACAGTGGAAGGTGTCCCCATGGCAAGGGGTAACACAAGATGAGTTTAAGGTCCCTTCCAAGCCAAAGCAGTCTGGGATTCCATGGTACATAGTCACCACCTAACTGGAGGTCTGTAGATGTTCACTGTGTCATCTCCACATGCTGATCACTTAAAAAATGAAGATCAGGAAAATTCTGGGGTTTGCACTTTTCTTTTAACCAAGAGGAAAACATAGGCCTTAAACAAGTCTTATTAAGGTGATATTTGAGGAAAGAAATATAAATTTGCACAGCTTTCAAAATTGAAAGGCAGAGTAGGCCTAATTGACTCGAGATACAATGACAAGTGGATGAGCTGTAGTACAGGTACTCTCTGTTAGGCACAGGGGGTGACAGACAAAGGGAAACAGCACTCAAGGGCCTGAGTGACATTTTTATACTATGCAGACAAGTACTTGGCAGCATCTTCCCTTTGCCATGGCTCTGTGTACGCTGATTCTTCAGCAAACAGTTCAATTAGCCATGGTCGCCCTTTGTTTGCTGGAACATTGTTGGTGTTATTTCCTGTTTGCTTAATATCTCAATTTTACTTCAAAATCCCAGACCAATTAGGCAGACTATCGAAATATTTGATTTTAGTGTAAATCAAAGAATGTGAAGTAGCTTTTTGTGCTAATTTTTGTTGCTGGGTCAGGCAGGTTTTTGCTGCATTTTGTAAGTTTTGAGCTGTGTTTGAAAGCACCAGCTGTGACTGTGGGCCCATGCAGCATCCATCAGAAACTGATGGCTCCCTTTAGTCCATGTTGGAAACAGCAATCACATTCTTAATCAAACTTAAATTAAACCAAGCCAAGGGAAGCAGCTCTCCTTTTGCATTTGCAAGACCTGGATTTTGCAACGAACTTGGGGGTGTATTCATGTTCTCAAGGGAATGGGCAGAGATTTTAATTCCCTAACAGTGCCTGAAACAGTCAATCCATGGAGCAAGTGGAGGTCAGGTGTCAAGACAGGCAGCTGCTGAGAGACAGGGAAGAGAAATAATAGGAGGGAAGGGGAAAAAAACCACCATCAAAGTGAACTGATTCACCATGTGAAGTTAAGTGAACTACATTACAACAGACATAGTGTCTGGAGGAACTAATTGCTCATGTGGTTAGGTAAGTCAGGTCTACCTGAGACCTTCTTGACTCTGGAAGCTATTAAATAGAACAGAACTTGCTGAAAGCAGAGAACTTCAAAAACAGGATCTTTACTTTCCCTCCTTTCTCTCTCCCCCTTCCTTAAGGGAGACATTACTGATTGAGAGCAGATTTCAACAACTTTTTGGCAATACAGAAGACTAATCTGTAGTCTCAAGCAATTATTGTTGAAGCCCTGCTGATCTTTTCTTGAAAAGTCCAGAACCACAGACATTTCCTAGCATATTAAAAAAGAAGATGATCTAGGTGTTGTGCAGGCTTTGAATCCGCTCCATAAAGCATTTTCTTTGTCATTAACACAGACGTGACTCATTGCTTGTAATACAAAATTTGACATTTATGTTGGTGGCAATTAAAAGTGGGTGAAGCAGTTCTGGCACAAACAACCAGCTTGAAAGTATGTAGTGAGCAGAGAATACTTCTCTTTTTTTGGTATTCAGAGTAAAAATGTCTGGGTTGCTTTGGAAGGAGTGGGAAATAGGTGTTCATCCATATGTGTGCTTTGGCTCAGACTGGAAAGGCATGTCCTACACCTGTGGAATTCCTCCAAAATGAAAAGCTCAAGTCAATCCATTGTATAGATTTCTGAAAGTGTAGCACTTGTGAACATGTAATTTAAACTCACCTGACTGAACAGATAAAGCCAGGAATCCAGCTTTCAACACCCGTGTGTGATTGGAACCACGGAGACAGAGCAAAGGTTGCTGTTCTTAGGACATTCCCAGTTACTCTGAGACACAGCAACACCAAAGTGCTCTGGTGAACGTCCTTGTGCTGCTGTTTTCAGCTCCAAAGAGAAGCTAACAACAGCAGAGTGAGAAAATGAGAGTAATAGAGCAAAATGGAGAACACTAAAGGCTGAAGGAAATAAAAGCACTGGGCAACTGTTGTGGACCAAGTTTTGATTTCTTGCCAGATTTGTATATATAGCCTGAGTATGAAAATCCAGTGAACTTCCCCATATTTTTTTTAGTGTTTGCCAGAAGGAAAGCATTTTCTTTCACTGAGGTCAGTGCGTGTTTCAGAATTATGCCCAGTTCCTTTCAAAAGGGAGAATACACAAAGGGGAATTTTGCTGTGATTTCCAGGGAAAACAGGAGAATTGACTTGAGGATTTGGAGGTAATTGCACATGGTAGGTTCCTCTTGAACAAAGTTTTTCCAGTAAGTATCAGGTTCTTGATTCTTAAAAAGCTGCTTTTACCGATGTAAGGGATATTTTCTGTGAGTCCTCAGAAGTTAGAAAGCAGCATCTTAAAATAAGTATTTGGAAAGAGTGAAAAACTTTCCTGTTGAGTGTCCCTGAGTTAGTTAAGCATCCAAGGAGTGTACAAATATATACATTTTATTTCCTTCAGCTCAGAGAAGAGGGTTTTCCTACTGTGCACACTTTGAACAATAAAACTGATATTACAAACGGAAAAAAAAAAATCACACTTAACAGTGTTCTGGTTTTAAGTACATGGGGGCAATGGAAGTGATGGAAACTTTGATGTACAACGTAAACTGCTGAATCAAACAGTTTTGCTAGTCAGCAGTATGAAAAAAAACCAAACCCTGTAGAATTTTACCATGCCAGAGTCCATATCTCAATAAGGAAGATAGAAGTCAGGTAATTTAGGTTTTTCTTAGAAAATACTGCATGTGATTTCCTTTTAGCATTGAACTTCTCAAGGCATAGGTTGAGTGGATGATTTGCTAGTTGTTCACTCTGTAAATAGTCCTTTTTATTGAAGGACTCTTGAGATGACTTGGAGAGACAAAACGAGTACCAGGAGATAGGGTTTTGTAGCACAAGTAAATATATTTTATGTGTGAAATTTTCTCCCTCCTGCCTAACCCTGACAGCACATTAAAATTGTTAAAATTAGCTACTCCTAAAGCACATCACTTGTCTCAAAGAACGATTGACATTCTGGATTTTATGTCTGCTTTTATTAGTTAAGGTAGTGAGCTGATGTCCAGTTTAGATATCTAATCAATATTATAATTTAGCCAGTAAAGCTGATGTATTTTTGTATTCTATGTTGTCACCCAGCCTCAAAGGCGCAGAGGAAATAGGACAGGTGAGAGTAAAAACTGAAATCTTGAGGCATGCATGTAAACCCTAGATCAGAACCCACCAAAATGGAAAGCAAACAGAAAAAGAGAGAAGGAAGCTCAAAGATTGTATCCAGTTGTGAAAAAAATAAGGAACTTGCAGACAGGGATCATACAGCATTCAAACAGAGCAGGGAGAATTTGTTGCTTTTTTTATAATGAGATAACATACGTATAAGAAATGGAGTGGGTTTTTTGTGGGGGTTTTTGTGTGTTGATCTGGGGGGGTTGTTCGTTTGTGGGTTTTTTGTGGTTTTTGTTTTGTTTATTTTTTGTTTTGTTTTGTTTCTATTAATCAAGAAATTCTGGTAAGGGTAGAGCTGGGGATGAAAAAGTTTCCTGAAGCAGCAGTGAATTTGGGTGTTTCTAAGTCTGGTATCCTCAGAATCAGCAAAATAAGTAGGTGGGGTAATTTCCTTTATTCCTTCCTTGCGGCAGCACTTAATGGGGTTCTATTCTGTTAATTATTGATCTTACCATTTCAACAATCAGACATGTGGAAGTGGGCACTATTATCTAGTAATTGACCATACTGGAGGGTTGACATGATGCTAAGAGTGTTTAACATAGAGATAAGATCAATTATAAGATAATGGTTTCCACTGTAATGAGCTGGTGGAAGTAGGAAACTTGCTCTTAAGGCGTTTATCAGGGAAGAGTGCTATCACAGAGCCACCAGAGTTTTTCTGTGGATAAACCTGGGATAACTGTTGGTTCTCAGGGATCAGATATCTGAATAAGGTGGGATGATGGGACTGATAAAATTTCCACAAATGTTGTAAAATAATTAGCATAAAAGAGGGTGAATGAGGAAAATGCAAATTTCTCAAAACCAGGATCTTGTAGCATTTGTGATTAAGTTACTTTTCAGAATCCAACAATTTTTCTATAAAGGGAAGTGAAAGAAGAGCATCTCTTTACCAGCAGACTGATAAGAAGGATGCCAAGCCCAAAAAAAAGGGAAGGAAAAACCCTCTTTCAAAATGGAACTGTGCAAACAATGTGCAGCTGCAGCCAGGAGGTTCCTGAGCCTCTGCTCAAGCTCTGCCAGTGCCATAAGAGCATTTCTGGTGTGTGGTTATTAGTGCAGTGAGGACTTCCATTGTTGGGATTTAGGCTCTTGAATTTCAGATCCTCAGACAGGATCAGGAAGAACTGGAGATGACAGGTATGATCAGCACTGTCACCACCAGAATGGAGGTGAATTAGGGAAGGCAGGAAAGATCAATAGAAAAACTCAAATTCAGGTATACAGAAAACAGTGTTTTCAGGGAACTGTCATTTCAGATGCCACATCCTAATTCCCTTCATTTTCTCCATGTCTTGCAGAAAGAAAAACTGCACAATGAAATGCTGGTAGAAATAAAACCCTTCTTCCTGGGCCTGAAATGAAAACTATTCCAGCTGTTTGACCAGCTCAGAATTTATAATCATGGCATGACTTGAATCAGTAAAAATGAATCCTGTTAGGTGGTTCTATTCCTAGCTCATACACATCCTAAAAATGAGAATTTGAGAGTGTTCAAAGGTTGTTCTCTATTTTCCTTTATATTTTCTTTTGAAAAGTAGTTTCACTGCATCTTCAAAGTGCTTTAATTTATAAAAAGTTATCGCATGCAACTCCTAAAATATGAGAATTGGGGGATAAAAAAATACTAAGGCAATGTATTTTCATGAGTTTATATATAAAAGTTAGTGTGCTTTGCTTGTATTCGTTTTCTTTTTTGTAAGAGATGAACAATAAATGGCTCTTGCTTTGTTTCTCATTTCCCATTTTATACAGAACAATTGGAGCAAACCTACTCTGCCATCTTTGGTTAGCATTCAGCAGGCAGGTTCAGAGCAGAGAAAGCATTTCTTTCTGGATGTTCATCTGTTGCTTTGCCTCAGTTCTGAGCAAAAAGGTGCTCAGGTTCAGATTGCCCATGTTCCTTCCCAAAAGCTGAACCTTGCTCTTTGTCCTCTCTCAGCTCCTGCAGACAGAGCTGTTTGGACAGGCTGAGTTGGTTGATCTTGCAGGAAATACGTTGCTTAAAGCTCCAGTTCAGGTTAAGAATGGGATATAAAAATTTCATACTTTTTTTCCCCCTTAACTGAAATACTAAAATTCTGAAAGTAGAAATCTTCAAGCAGGAAACTACAGTACTCTTGGCTGCAACAAATCTTTGGTTATTCTACAAAAACTTGCCTTCTTTTCTTTCTTCACTATTAGAACAATGTCATTCTAATGGACATGCTCCTGCTTAGTATTTGGTCTTTAGTTGGTGGTTTTATTCCTCTTGGATTGCTGCAGTGAGGGAAGGGAGCACAGGCTTGGCCTCCATCCTGCTCCTTCCCATTTCAGGAGCCCAGCACATGTGGCTGGGGAGAAAGCTGTGTTGGTTCTGCTGTCTCCACTACGTACAAACCTTGCTGGCTGCAGGAAACAAGTCCTTGCTGCTCTTCTGACTGATGAAACTGTGATTTGGGAGGACTTGGAACGCCAGATCCAGGTGATGTGGTGGGGTGTGTGTTGTCAGTCGTGGATTTGTTCTGTTTCTGGTGGTCCCAGAACCTGGTGATCCGAGGTTTCACCTTTCTTAAGCAGCCGAGAGAGACAAAAAGCAGGAAAACCTTAGCAGTTGCTTTTTTTACTGCCTTCAGTCTAATTTCTTACAGCCCAGTCATCCTCTCGTAGGGATGAGGGAAATGGCTGGTTTGTGATGGTCCATTGACCCAGTACCGTGGCTCAGAAGGAAAACAAAATGTTCTGGTTCCTTGATTAGGATTTTAGCTGGGTACACCTTAAATTTCCCTGGTTAAATATTGATCTTATGTCTATAAAGGTTTAAGATTTTGAGGTTTTCCCCGATGCTTCTGACTGTGAGATCACAGTCTGATTTCATGGTGCTCTTGTAATTAACCCGTGAAGATTAAAATTAGTGTCATTATCACTGTAACATCTAATTGGTGCCTGGCTTACTCAGCAGTCCAGCACTAAGCAATTTAGGCAGATGTCCAGTGTTGCTACACAGATGCACACACTGGGTAATCCTAAATGTCTTTTTTGGAAGGTGTTTATTTTGCTGTAGCAGTAGAATATACCGTATCCCTATTTTTGTGAAAAATTAGTGACTTCGTTTAAGAAATATATTCTGTCACTTGAAGTGCTGTCATTTAGATGTAAAATTTCAGTAGCTGGTGTCTGCAGAAGGGAAAGGTTCCATTGCCCCTTTTCCACTGTACAGTCCTGAAAGTAACTCACACCCCTGTGAGTGCCTGTACAGCACTGTGGGGCCCAGGGGATTTCTCTGCTGGATATAGACTGACTTGTCCTCTGAGAAATACAGGATTTAAAAGAAAAAAAAAAAAAAGGAAAAAAGAAAGAAAGAAAGAAAGAAAGAGAACTCGCCTGTTGATGAAAGTAGCTGTCAAATTAGCAGGTCTAGAAGTTGTGTGTATTGTTATGAGCTGCTCAAGTTCACACCAGAGCGACCCAACCCAATCCGTCTTTCTCAGTTTACATTTTAATTGGCTTGTAGTTAAGTTTTTTAAACACTGTGAGACTGCTGACATACACTGTAATATCATGTGAATAATTTATAGGAGCTGTTCGAGATGAGCCATTTTTTTGCCTCTTTTTTTTTTTTTTTTAATTTGATAATTGGATAAAAGAAGAGAGAGAATTGGAGGGGGAAGAGCAAAGGAGAGAAGCATCAATCCAGCAGCATATTGCTTGCTGGGTGTTAAATGTTTTTGCAGGTGCCTCTGACTGCATTTGGGATTTCACAGAGGTTTGTACAATGCAATCTTATTAATAACTGTTCTGTCAGGAGAGCACCCAATTAAATTGAATTGGGTTTATGGTTCCCTTCACATTTCTTAAAATGTGTGGATATAAAGCCTCTCCAATGTGAGGACTGGCTAACAAGGATTGTGGGCATTGAGGTTCAGTTTGCATTACTCCTTTTTCCTTTCTTATTTAGGACGTTTCTGTTTGTAAATTCAGATCCAGCCCCTCCAGCAGGGCTTTGCTTCGCCCCTGTGGAGGCTGCCAGGGACAGACCAGCTCCCAAAAAGAACTCCCAGCCTGCTTGGGGCCTTGCCCCTAGAAACAGGGACTGCTGGTCCTGTAATTAGGACCTAAGGGAGCATCTTCTTCTTGTCTTAGGGAGCTCAAAGTTTGCTGGGGCATCTTGAATGCAGCAGGAATACATTCTGATAGCGTTTATAAACTGTCAAGAGCTGCTGTTTAAAGAAAAACTGAGTCTCCTGTCAGCTGCTTCAGTGCATGGGGAGCAGGGTCAGTTGTCGATGCCTTGGGAGCGTTTGAGAAAGAAGCAGAAGTTCAGCCCCGGGTGCCTCCCTGCTCCTCCTCCCTGCTCCAGGGCAGGGCTCGCTGCTGGGCTCTCAGCCTGTGTTATTTCCCCATCTCCTGCTCCTGCAGCCCTGGCTGCAGGGCTCTGCTGGGCTACCAAGGATGGGTTGAGACCCTGCCCAAATCCTGCTGCAGGCTGGCTGCAGGGAATACAGAGCTGAGCTGTCGCCGAGGGCAGGTGCCTGGAGCAGAGCGTGGGCCAGGGCTGTGCTTGCTGCCCGAGAGGGAGCCACGGTGCCACGAGTTAGCCCTTAATGTTTGATTTCCTTCTACTTTGATTTAATCTCTGGGGATCATTTCAGCTGTTCACTTGCGACTTCTGTGCACATTTTTCAACACAGCTTGTGATTTGGAGAGTTACTGTGTAGATATTCCAGTTATTGATTCTATAGTTACAACAGATTTAAACTGTTGAGATATTGTTGAAATGGATTTTGACCTAGAGGTGACAAGAGTACTTGTCATTTTACATGTGCAGCTGCTGCCCTTCTGTGACATGTATGAAGACTTGTACTTTGGTAGCTCTTAGCTTCTGATAACTGCCAAAAATCTTGAAAAACAAGGTTTTTACATTAATTTCTGCTTGTTTTCACACTGGACTTTGGATTTTACCCCCAATAATTTGCTTTAGCATTTTCACACCACGTCACTCTTTTATGTTCTGCTTATTTGAAAAGTCTTTTGTCTGCTTTGTAAGATAAAAAATCAAAACAAAAGCAAAAGCTTTGTGTTGTATTGTGCACCTGACTGTGAAGATCAGAGATTTGGGGGATCTCAGTGTGTTCACCATACCTGGAGTGAATGTGTTGTTTTAAAAACAAAGGCAACAGTGCTCAGGCAGAATTGCATAATTCCTGTGCTCAGGAAAGCCAGATGTACGAATTCCATAGCCACAATGCTCCTGCCTGCAAATCCGAGGGAAGAGATCCAAGTAACAAAGGTCTGGATCCGTGGAGATGAACATTTCAGGTCTGTGAGCTTTACCTTGGTAAGAGTGCCCAGAGCCTTAACCCTCCTCTTCACATGTCCTGCGGTGCCTTGTTTTTCCAGCATATGCTGTGTGACATCCACATTAATCTGAGAGCCCTGCGGTACCAAAGCACAGCAGGATGAGTTAAGGACAGGCTGTTGGCCTTAACTTTCATTTTTCTGCTTTTGTTGCTGTGTGTCATGGATAAAGGTGACCTGCAAGGGAAGAGGGGAAAAAGAGCCTTCTGCTTGTGTCCCATTTGCTTCGTTAGGTTGTACAAAACATTTTGAAAGGTTGTTTGTTTAGTTCTTGGCTGCTTCTTTTTTTTTTTTTTTTTTTTTTTTTTTTTTTTTTTTTTTTTTTTTTTTTTTTTTTGTTCTCTTTCAGAGATATCAGATCCAGACTGCTCTGGTTTTCCTAGGAGACACAGTAGAAAACTGGAGAGCTCTTGGGATTAAAAGTCCAAAGCTCAGGCAGTTGAAAGGGAAAGAGGATTTTAGTTATAACATTTTTAACCTCTTCGTTCTTTGTTTCTGTTTGTTAGTACCAGCTCAGCGCCACTCCTGCTTCAAGTCTTTCACATTCTGGCTCTTTGGTTAAGATGTGAAAATCTCTCATTCCCACTCTCTGATCCTCCAGAGAACTCCAGCAAACAAAGATCTTAAACAAACACCTCCTCAGCCACCACATGGATCTACAAACTCCTGGTCTTTTCTCAGACATGCACACTCAAAACAGATAGCTTTTTATTGTTTATTGCCCACATTCTCTGCTACTCTTGAACTTCTTGAGGACACTCTCCTGAAACTCCACTTGTCTTATTTTCCCCAGAAGAAAAACCAGAAAATAGCATCTATTTACTCCAAAGAAAAGTGTGATTATATTTCTTTCATATATATTGACTGCAACTGGATGGTCTGACTCAGGAATTTAGAACAGGCAAAAATTATTCCCTCTAATTATTTTTTCATTGAAGAGATAGTTTTGTACCATTTATTTTTATTATAGTTGCTGTTTCATTAGTGGGATTCTCATCCTGAAGTTTAATACAGAGGAAAGAATAGAAAGAGGAATTAATAATTGATCTTAATCATCTCTTCGGAGCTTCTGCACTCTCCTCCAATTAATTTGAGGCATTACAAGAGCCCTTGTAGATTGAAGGGGGCAAGCCCATGTATTAATAATCTGTAGAGCTTTGGCATATATGACAGTACCGTGGGGACATTCACTCTCTATCCCTGCATAAGTTCCTTTTGTACATGTGTTGATTTCAAGAAATCTGGTTAAACCAACTGTGGGGCCTCTTAGTGTCTGTCAGTGTTTGGAGAAATCACAGCAGACTCTTCTATCCCTGAAAATTGAAAAGCTTTGCCATTTTTTTAACTATAGCTAGGTGGTGATTGTAAATAATCTGATCCTTTGATATTTTTAAAGGTTGTCTAAACATACAAGCTTTGAGGGACTTGTAAAGGCAGGTGAAGAGTTGAACAGTTGAATGCATCCTGCATTAAAGATACGTGAATTGTGAAATTGAGAGAGCTTGACTGCATCTTTAACCATGCCTAGTATGGTGACACAGTCAGAGATTTCTGCCCTGAAATACAAAGCTGAGTATTTAACATAAAAACCCAGTGTGGGCTGGTCTGGCTCCTTCTGTGAATCCAGACTTGCTTCTTGTTGGACATCCAGGGGTTCAGGTGTTTGTGGTGCAAATTCACGCGTGGCCCGTAGCATGGCAGTTGTGCTCCTGGACAAAGTTTGTGTTTGCTCCTCTTCCTACTGTTCCTCAAGACAAAGCCTTCTATGTGAAAATGAAATTACATGGAAATGCTTGTTTTTAGACCAGAGAGGGCTGTATGTGTGTATGGATGGCTCCTGAGGGATTGCAGGGAGTGCAGCCATCAGTCCCTGTGCTGCCTGATCAGGGCAGAGCATCCAGAAACTGCCTTAAATGACAAAGGGATTGGAATCAAATCACAGAGGTACTTGGAATCAAACTGGAGTAGATAAAAGAATTGACTGTTTCCTGAACAACCTGCATCCTTTCTGGAACTGCAGTAGTGATTATGAGATCATCCCATGCCCATCCCAGGAAAAAGTCAGGATTACTTAACTGTCTCTACTGGCAGTCTTCAAAACCAGTTAAACCATTAAAGGAAAAGCAAAAACTACTTTTCTTCTCCAGAGCTTCTCAACATTTTTCTCCACTCTGCTGTGATTCTTCTGTGAAAAACATTTACTTTGAAAAAGCAGCAAATTTTGGCAAATACAAACTTAACCAAAACCTTTGTCAGAGTTTTAATGGACTGTTTGTGCTGTTTGTTTAATTGTGGGCTTTGGCCCTTGGGCAGGTACTGACCACATAAATTAACAAACCTCAGTGGCGAGTGCACACTTTGTTTGCCCCACAAAGTCTGTGTCAGTGAGAAGCTGCTGTCAGAGCCTGCTTTTGCTGTCTGACTTGATCAGACCTGAGTGTATTTTAGCCCTCCTGTTACCCGTGCCATGCTGTGCTGATGTGCGGGCACAGTCTGGGCTCTGCGTCCATGGCAGCGTGGGCTACAGAGATGGTCTCCAGCTCATGTTTTGCCTCTCCTTTCTCTGTTCACGTTTCTGCTGTGAAATGTATCAAGTGTTTTGGAGAGAAGCATGATGAGGGAAGCACTGAGTTCTTCTGGCAGAACAGAGCAGCTCTGGAGCCACTGTGAGCCCGGCCATGCTGATCCATCCTGGGAGATGGCATCTGTGAGGGCCTCTCCAGCTGGGCCTTCCTTGAGACCAACGCCTTCATGCTCTGCTCCACTTCTGGCTCTCTGTGTCCCCCAAAACACCTCTTGGAGAGCTTCTGGAGTAGAGAAGGTGGTTTGATAGTGAACCAAAACACCGATTTTGAAGCCCAACTCCCTCCCCATGACAGCATCCATGCAGTGGTTCTGTGCAGTTTGATTTCTGTCAGTTACCTTCTGTTCTGGGCTGATCCTTTGTAACGGGATTTCCAAGTAGCTATTACTGGTAGTTTCTGAGTTAACCTTTCTACAGCAGCCTTTTCTTTCTCTGGCCTTTTCAACAGAAGTGTTAAATCCTGTTTCACCCAGTTGCTGGCCAAGTTTGGATGGTCAGGGACTTGGGACAGGCGCACACACGATTAGATGCTTTTCCCAAATATCATCCAAGTCTCTCAGGCCTGCCAGATGGTTTGATAGGACTAATTACACTTCCTGGTTTTGTCACAGATTAGCCGTGTCCATAAGTCTTTAACATGGGTGGGCTTTGGGAGCCAAAGGGACTAAGCTCATTTCATTTTACGGCATTTGAGTGAGGGGCTTCGAAGGAGGAACCATTCAGAATCACGTTTTTTGCTGTAATCTAAAAAGCCCAAACCTTGCAATCAGAGCCCATCCAGCTCAGCATGAGGCCAGGTTGTTCAGGGAGAGATTTTACAGTCACTGTCCATGAGGTATTACCTCCCTAGGGCATGGACCCTGCCTTTGGTGAGGCCAATGTTTTGAGATGCCTCAGGAGTGTTTCCGTGTATCAGCAGATGTCAGCTCTTGGTGAGTTATCTGAAAATCTCTGCTTACACGAGCAAGGACGTGCACACTTGCATTAAGTAGGACATACTTCTGTGTGTACTCCAGCTTGTGAAGTACTGGGCTGGAAAAACCCACCCAGGCTGTGTAAAGCTTCTTGCTGCACAGGTAGGGAAATGCCATCTGCAGTGGTCAGGAGCAGTGGGACTACACAGGCTGTTCCCATATCCCTGTTGTGGTTCCCTGGTGTATGTGCACAGCACTGCACTGCTACAGCAGATTTTTAGTTTTTCTATATAGATGTGTAAGCAAATGAATGAAACTGCAAACAACTTTTGAATGTTTGAGTATCAAACCCCAGAAACATTAAAAACCTCTGATATTATTGCTTTCTTGGTTTATGACTGTCCCACTATATAAATCATATCAGGAAGAATAGCTGCAGGGGTAAAGGACTTTATTGTCCATACTTCATGGCTATTCTTTTATGAAATTTACTCCCTTTTTCCACATTAAAAAATAGCCATAACTGTTTATTAGTTTGGATTCATTTTATAATACAACTTAATGTAGCCTGCAGTTACTGAAAGTTCAGAAGAATCTATTTAATAGGAAATTTGGCACAGCAAAAAACCTGCTGCTGGGGAGATGAATCTCAATAATTGTTCTGTTGTAGTATGATACACAAAGTGCAGTTCTGAAGCAGTGAAGTCTTTCCAAGTAAAATTGGTGTGAGAGGAAGAAGTAATTTTACACTAAGAGTACACCTTTGTAGCCATGGAGCAGTTAAAAAACCCCCAAATTTCTGCCGCTTTTTGAAAGCATTATTCGTGATGGAACGGGAGGGCTGCACGTATTTAGTCTAAAACTATTAATTATGCTGTTTAATGTGACCTGCAGAGAGCTGGTTCAGCAGGTGGGACGGAGCTCATCCTTTCGCGTTTGCTGTGTGTGCTGAGGGCTGGGAAGTGCTTTGCTCCCCTGGGGTGGCACGGCACCGGGCACGGGCGCAGCGGCGGTGCCGCGGGAATGGGCAGCAACCCCCCTGCGTTCACCTGCTGCCGCTTGCAGAGGCACGCCACGAACCGGAGACCTCCCCTCCTCGGGAGAGCCCGTGGCCCCGCCAATCCCTGCCGGTGGTGGGAAAGGTGCAGGGGGTCGGGGTGACTGTGTTGATCCGTTTGGGAAGGGCTCAGCGCTGCCCTGTGAGCTCCTGTGGCAGGCATGGAGCAGCCTCCCGAGGGTCAGCCTGGGCTGTGGGATCGCCAGCATTCAGGAGAGCCTCCTGCTGTATTGCAGATAAATAAATAAGGAGATTTCCATCTTTTTCTCTTTTCTTGGCTTGCACCGGGAGCTCATGAATCAATCGTCAACGAGCCAACTTCTCAGCCAATTGCGGTAATGATGTATGTGATTAACAGGCTGGGAGCTGCGATTCTTTCCCTTCTTCCTTTTCCCTCTTTTCTTCTGCCTTTTTCTCCTTTTTTTTTTGAATGCACGAGATGCAGGCCGTTCCTTGTCACAGCAGGCGAGGCGGGGTGCGGGTGGCACAGCCCACCCCCAGCCCGCCGTGGGCACGGGAGCGTCTCTCCCTGCCCTGCCATGTGCCGGGTGGGAGGAAGTTTTTCCTCGCCGAGCAGCGCACGGCTCTGCCTGAGGGATCGGGAACATATTGCTCGGCAGGTGGGGCCCGCTCAGACGCATTTAGTGTTATTTCAGCACTGACAGCAAAAATACATCACACGGGCCTGCGGTGCCAGCGCGCGCCGCAGGAACCCGAGCGGGGGACTGCAGCCTGCGAGCGCAGTGCTCAGCCTTAATAGATTATTTTGACCCAATAACTGGTCCCTGGGAAATCAGGGAAGTGTCTTGCTGTCCAGAGAGACTGGGCTTTCTCCAAGGAGGCTGCCCTTAATGATGCTTTGTCTCCCGACCTGATGGGTTTTTTACCTCTTCACGAGGCAAATCACACATAGCCATGAGCACCCCAGATTTTTGAGGCTCCTCTGCAAATGCAAGCTTGTGGATTTTTAGTTATCTGCTTGTTAGTTAGAAGTCTCTGTGGTCTCTCTGCTAGCTGTGGGGTGTGTATATCCTTCTGCAGGAAGTACTGGGATCCAGATGTGCTAAGCCTAGTACCAAGAAAGAGAGTTCCATAATTAACGTGTTCCAAAGGTTTCCCTTGGTCAGCAATGTGCTCATGATGCTGTCAGTTTGGTTTCAGCTGAGGTATGGATAGGGTATTTTTCCCTGCTAATTACAATCATTGTAGCTTTGGGTTTGCTTTGTTTCATTTTTAAAAGCTCAGCTAAGCAGCAGTTTCGTGAGAACTTGATCACAGTCCACAGTGGGACTTGCACGTTGTTATCCAGCTTCATACACAAACCAGTACATGAAAATGGAGTAAGTAGAAAGATGAACAGGGGTAATACATGCCAGGTTTTACAAAGCATCATGGAAACAGACTACTCCTTTGGAAATCTCCATGCTTAGAAAGGTTACAAAGCTTAAGAACCTGCTCAGGGTCTGGTAGATGCTCTGGATCCTCCATTCTGTAATTAATTGGATGTGTAAATAAGAGCTAATATCCTACTTTGCAATGAAGAGAAACTGGGGGAAAATAAAAAAGAAGCATCTGGAAGATCACTAGGAAATACAACCACTCAGGTTTTTCCAGGTAACACAGCTGAACAAGAGTGACTTAAGTCTGGGCAAACAACAGCAGTCAGGGTAGGGCTGGAGAAGTCCAGATGTGCAAAGGTCTTAAAAGAGGTAGAAACTGTGAATGGTGGATTTTTCTATACAAGGATCCATCTCTCCATTTCAGAGATTAAAATCTGACCCTTGTGTGTTTAGGTGGGTTTTTTCCTTCTGAAACCTATTGTTTTGGTGAACACTGGAACCCTTGTGTTCCATGTATTCATCAGTAGGTTTAAAGATTAATTCTCAGCAGAGTCTTTCTAAGACTTCCTCAGTACATTGATTTCTTTATCTACAGATGTATTGCAGGTAGTAGCTCACAGCAGAAGTCAGTCTGGGCAATGCTTTCATGTATAGCACACAATGCAAACCACAGTGACTGTTGGATGGTTCATTTTGTAGCAGTGTAGGTGCTCCAGACAGGCAGAGATAGAGGACCTGGGAAAAGTCAAGTGCTCGGTGAGACTGGAAAGTTTTATCTTTTAATTTGTCCAGAGGTATTATTCCACGATGGGATTTACATGGGTAAATCCCTCCTGAGGAAAGATTGAGAAATGTCTCTGCTTTCTGTTGTGGTGATTTGAATTAGCAACCAAGCAAGAATTAAATAATGGGAAAAGCTCCAGATGCCTCAGTTACATGTGGAGAACTTCCTGTGGTCGCTTCAGGAGCCTGCTTGATTTCATTGACGTAAGTAAGCAGAGTAGATGAAGCCTTGGTAACTCCCTGAGATGGATGAGACACGTCAGGGCACAGGCAGATAGAAATTTTTGTCATCCTAGAGCCTAATTTTAAGCTTGTGGTTACCTCAGGAGACTGATATTTCCTGAAGTCTGTACCACAACTCATTCGTGTTGCAGGAGCGATTGATTTTGTGAGCAATGGCCTTTGGAGCCAGCAGCCACACAGCGCCAGCGTTGGGGCTGGCTCTGCTCCCTTCCTGCCTGAGCACAGCCAGGGCACACTCCGTGATTTGTTCTGCTCTTGGCACGTTTTCCAGGTGTACGGCCCCGAGAAGAAATACAGAAAGTCAGGCTGAGTTCACGCTGTGCGAAGGGGGCAGTTCCCCTGCCCAGGGCTCTGGGTGGGAGCTGTGGTAGCAAACAGCCCTGCACTGTGCTGAGGCTCCGCAGACAGGAGCTGGAAGGGCTCAGCAGAAGCTTGATTAAGCTGACCTATAAATCCAGCTGGTTTCCTGTTGCCTGTGTCCCGTTGGCAGCGCTGAGGAAATGTTACGGCGCACCTGGTCCGTTCCGCGGAGCTGCAGGTGTCTCCCCCCATGTGCTCCCATCCCCTTTGGCAGCACTTGGTGCTGTGCAGTTTATTAGCTCACTTTTCACCTGTAAAAACTCCTGGAAAATGCCAGCCTGGCATTTCAGGGCCTCACCAGAACCAGGCTGTGCTGGTGCGAGTGCTCTGAAATGCTGTCAGCCCTGTCTGCAGCTGCAGCGGTGACTGCCGGGGGTTGTGTCTGTGCTGTGCAGATTCACAGGCGCTGTGAGGAGCTGTCATTTTGCTTGCAGAATGGTACTAATTTAAAAATAGGAAGTCTGCTAAAGTATTAATGATACCAGATGTGGCTGTTACATTTTTTTCTTTACATGTCACGTACAATAGCGATGGATGTTATTTTCCCAACCGCGGCACTGAGATGGCAAGACAATTGTGAAAGAATCAAGATTTTTTCCTTTGCTGTATTGTCCTAAGCTGCATTTCTTTGGGCAGAGAGGGTGAGTTTTTTGTTTTGAGAGGGCATCACAGAGCTCTGTACAACCACATTGCACCTCATGTTCCTCACATTGCTAAAACAAGTGTGCCACGAGCATGGAGAACCACAGGATAACAGAATAGTTTCTGTTGGAAGACCTGCAAGATCATTCTTTCCCACCTCCTGCCATGAGCAGGGACACCTTCCACTATCACACAATGCTCTAAGTCTTAGGCACTCTCAGGGATGGGGCAGCCACAGCTTCTCTGGGCAATCTGTGCCAGGGCCTCCCCACCCTCACAGGGAAGAATTGCTTCCTAAGTCTGACCTAAACCCACTCCCACTCTGGCAGTGGGAAGCCATTGCCCCTTGTCCTGTCACTCAGGCCCTTGTAAAAAGTCTCTCCATCTTTCCTGTAGGCTTCTTCAAGAACTGGAAGGTTTCTTCAGGCTGAGCAATGAATTCTAACCGTGTCCTGTGTCCCACAGTCAGCCTCCCTTCCCCTGCCCATGCACACGTCACGTTCTTGTGGCTCCCTTGTTCTTCCCTCCTCTGGCTGAGCACTCTCCAAAGCCTTGGTTTTGCTTCTGGCCCCTTGGCCAGCTGACTCTAGGCTGACCTTTAGCTCCCTTTCCCCTACTAGAGTTACTGATGTGCACAGAATTTCTCATAACTGGATGTTTTTAGGTCTCTATCAAGTGTAACTGAAAAGCAACAAGGGGTTTGAAAATTACTAGAGCTGGGTGGGCTGAGAGCCTGTTTGCTTAAAACTTGCTTTTACACAAAAGCAGGCAAAAAATGAAAATAGAATTACTCACCTACGTAGTGTGATTTGTGCCACACAGATGGAGGATAACAAAGGCATCATGCAATTTATCCCTGAAGGACTGGTGAAAAAATCACCTTTTCAGGTTAACAGTATTTTGCAGAGGCCTTGTA
The DNA here is from genome assembly GCA_013390105.1 of Tichodroma muraria. Taxonomy (NCBI): domain Eukaryota; kingdom Metazoa; phylum Chordata; class Aves; order Passeriformes; family Sittidae; genus Tichodroma; species Tichodroma muraria. Next base: position 62,792 of record WAAG01036963.1, on the reverse strand, counting down.
GGCTGCCTGAGTGACTACACAAGGCACAAGACCATGGCTAATCAAGCTTTTTGTCCACTTATGCTGCTGTGTGGCACCTATCAGTTGTCAGTGTGCTGTAATACTATTTATACAAGAAAATCAGATAAAGTAGTATTGACAGGGAAAAGCTAGTGGAATCCGTAGCTTTTACGTCCAGACAGAGAGTGAAAAACCCCCAGAATGTGTCTGCTGCAGGTATGACTCTCTCCCTGATTTTCTCCAAGATCACAAAACATTTCTGAGGTGTAAAAACAAAACATTTCAGTGTGTTCAATTTCATCTGCCTAAGGAATCACTTGCAGCACATGGGGGCAATTTATAACTCCGATGGCAAACATCAGGAATGAACTTGGAGCCCTTGTTCCTGGAGAGCAGGGATAGCAGAAGTTGTCCCATTTTCTCAGCAGATGGACTCCCTTAAGGTTTTATCAATGGAACTGGAGACCCTGATGGAATAAAAGTGATCAGATTTGTTCTACAGACCCTCACACGAGGAGAACATGAGCCCCTCAGGCTCCCAGAGCCCAGGCTGGAAGCAGAGATAAGCAAACAGAGTTAGCAGAGGGGAAATAGCGTTTGGAGGGGTCAATCCTGAGCCTGTCCATGGGCAGGGAGGGAGAAGCCGGTGTGGGCACAGGCACTCACACATCACTGCAGCATGTGGGGCTGGGTCATTCCAAAACACTCTTCCTTAGGCTTAATTGAGATCTCTCGGAGGCCTGCTCTTGCACATATAAAGGCTCATTACCAGGAAATCAGAGTTTACAGTGTTTATCTAGTGAGTTATGAAAATACCAGATAATAAGACTAATGACTCAACACAGCATTTTCCAAATTGTGGAGTAATCTTCGGGTTTTTTCCAAGATTATTATTATTATTATATTAGTTGCACTTTTTAGTCTGTCAGAAAAGAAATAAATACAAGGCCTGTATTTTTCCATTAACATTCGGAGAACATCTGTTGCGTATTGTAAATAACATACTTATAAAGCAAACTGATAATAACTACTCAGACTATTTTCCTGTTCTGGCTATAGCGTTCTGCACCATACAATATGTTATATACTACACTCTTTATCTGGCCTAGAATAAAATGGAATTATCCTAAAAGTACCAGTCAGTTACATATAAAATAACCCAAATAGTTTGCAAAAGGTCTAATGCTAAAAACATACATTCAGCTTGTGTTAATGAAGAACAATAATACCAGACCAGAGTGCAGGGATATAAACTGGTACAACTCTGCATTTGGAAGAGTACACAACTCTGAGTTTTGGAGTCCTTGAAGCATTTAAGCAGGGAGGGATAGAAGAGGTTTTAAAATCACATTTCCCCTGTATCTCTCTCTCAAAACACATACCAGCCCTACAATAAATTATTTCAGAATGCCAATTAGACTAATAGGAAGATAGTCCCATGTGGTTCTTTGTTTAAATTCCACCTCTAAAATGCTGCACTTTGTCGTCCTGAAATTTCTATCTCACTTTTATAGGATTGAAGATGTAGTTTAGAAAATTTTTGTGCTTCCTGAGAGGCTGTAGTTCGCAATAACTTGGAAATCCTTTGAAGCTGAACTTGTGCTAACATGACCTTCTTTAACTGCTAAGATAAAGATGTTCTCATTGCAGTACTGCAAGTAGCAGTGTGAATGCAGAACAACTTCACAATTTTTACAATTACGTCCATCTAAAATTGTCATAATTATCGCAGGAATGAGGCCCGTGCTATTGAAGTTTCCAGAAAGGTAGCGTGTGTACACGACGCGCATTGGAACAAGCTGTTTCCTGGGAGCCAGGAATCAATAGCCTTGCGACTGCTCAGTAGGTGCATCCTGTAAGTGGAAGCTGTTCTCACAACCCCCTCCTCCCCTCTGAAGTTGTCTGAGACAGTCAGAGTTGTGTCTGCACACACGAAGGAGTGCAGCCAAGGTCTTTCCTTCCCAGTGAGGAGGAGGAAGAATGGCGATAAAAGGATAACTTTATCTTTTCTAATTGCATAACAAAGTCACCTGGGTTTCTGGGTGGGCCCCTCTTCCTTTGCATATTTAATTTCCTTGAGTTCTGCTGCACCCTTCCTATACGAAATGTTTTCTCTTTTTGGCATTGCACTGCCCTGTTGGTGTTTGCTGGTACGGAAAGGCCCAAACTCTGCTTTATTCTACCTTGACATATCCTAAGTCAAGAAAAGCAGGAGGGAGGAGAGTGGCAGTTGGCTGGAAAGGCTTTGTCTGGGAAGCAGCAATGGCAGGAATGCCATCTGTTCCAGCTGTCCATGGTATTTTTTGAATCAGAACCCCAGCAGTTACAATGCCTCCACATCCACACCTATCTCAGAGCTGTGGGGAGGGAGGAAGTGCAGGGACCAAACACTTCCACAAGTCAGATGTCAGTCTTCCTAAATAATGTATTGAACATGATTTTATTTACCTAGTACATACCTGGAGGTCCCACTTTTCCTAACCTCAGGAGTTCCAGTTCAAGTAGCCTTAGTTAGCTGTGGCTTGATGGACCATGGCTGAATTTCCAACTACTCTGAATTCTTTACACCATGTAGTCCATGTCACCGACACCTACCTTGGCATGACAAAATAAAACAATAATTAGTGTGAGCATTTGATTCTCTCCTCCCTCTCTCATATACAGTGATTTCAGGTGAGTAAAAGATCAGTCTCTGAAAATGTCTTTCTGGGTACTTCCATGATCTTCTTTAAACTAAAACCAAGAAAAGCCCTAGCTCTGTGTACACAGATAAATCATTCCTCCAAATCCGTATCTACACAGTGTTTTCATTTGTTCAGTAATTTAGATTTGATATCTTCCTCCTATAAATGTGCCCAGTCCCTGCCATCCTTTCATATTCTATTTAGTCTTGTTGCAGTCAGTAAAATTACAAGAGTCTTGGGTTTGTCCTCTTGTTTTTTTGTGAGGAAGTTTGTATCACCATGTGGACAGTCAGGAGTTGTGGGGCCAGTGTGTTTGCAAGCCCTGGGATGGTTTACCAGGGTTTTCTTGGATTGTGCATACCTTAAATTTATTTTGAAGGTGTAAAGTCATCTAATCATTTAAGGGTACCCCCTCGTGGTTTGCTGTTCTTCCTTATGATGTAGAGCTCTCTTGGAGCATGTGTGTGGGATTTCAGGATTGGAGAAATCACAGGTTGAAAACTGGTGCTGGGAGAAGGAACAGTTGTGTTCCTTGCTGAGCAAACACCAGCCCATACCTGCAGAGGTTCTTCAGTGGAATCAGCTGCCTGGAGCTGGCACTGGGATTTGGGGGAAAGCACCTGTGCATGGGTTCCAGGAGTTGCTGAAATCTCTAGGGGTGTTGCTGCATAAATTCAGTGGGGCCATAGAGATGCATATTTGTTAAAAGCAAATGTGAAAATCTAAAGGAGTCTCATAATGAGATCTCAATTTGGCCACATTATTATGAGATAATTTTTAATTGGCTGTAGGGTCACTGGATCCATTTCCTCTCTGTGCTGTCCCTGGAAAGGGGGGATCAGTGGTGCTGGAAGGAGTTAATGTGCTTCTGTGCTGGGCTGCTGAGAGTAGATCTTTGTGGATTTGCTTAAGGCTCTTCTGCCCACCTGCCTAAAACAGCAGCGATGAGTGAGTAGGGTTAATACCTAGTTTTTAAAAATGTGTATTTTTTCCCAGCAAGCGGAAATTATAAACCTGTTCAGCCAGCATGAATACATTTTAATTTTAAAAAATATGTTGAAAGTGGCATTGTATGCCATAAAAATATACATCATGTGCCAAGACAAGCAATTGATGCTCTCCTATAAAATACGGTAAACACCTCCTCCCTGCCCTTCCTTTGGCTGTCGATCAGATTTCAGAATCATGAAATTTTACAGTATTACTGGTTAGAAGGGCTCTCCACTGGGAGCAGATGCCATCTCTGTCTTCATAGACTCAGAGAAAGTCCTGACATGTTTCATGGCGTTCATACGTGGAAGTCTGTGAAATGGAAAGGAAAACAGCTTTTTCTGTCAACCTGTCACTGATATAAGCTCTTACATTTCATCAGAATGACTAAACTTTAAAGCTGTTTCTTCAGTGCTGAGTATATTTGAGAACTCCCAAGTGTGATCAGATTTATGGAGTCCCAGCGTATGATAGAAGACCAAAGCATTTTGTGGCATGATATTAAAAATTCATTCAGCTACTCGATAAAGCGTGGATGACAAAAGTCTGAAATGGAATAAGGTAGAGTGAATTTCTCCATGGTTTATTGACCTTGATTCCTCTACACAAAATAAATAGACAGAATGGACTAAAATCTCTTCTTTATGAAGGCAAAATCCTGGCAGTCAAAGACCGGCTCATAAAAATGCTCTCTGTGGCACATACCTTGGCAGTGCTGGAAGTCGGAGGTGATGGAAATTTATTGCTGGTGCCGCAGTGTGTGTCTGTATTTCAGGGAAGGAGAAAGCAGGGGCTGCTTTATGAGGTTACTGATGTTATTCTGTGGAGAAGAGAGAGAGGAAACACACTTACCCTTGCCACTCTCTGTTCTTTCCCTGAAGGTATCATAAGGTAAAACACTTCCCTTTGCATATCTGTTTTTTATTTGTTTGAAAAAGGAAGAGAAAAGGCAAATCTCACAGAATGAGGAGTTTTGCATCTCTCCCTGCTGGAAAAGGCTGGGGCTCCATACTGCTCTGAGAGGTTTTCCTGCCTTGCTGCAGTCGGAGGGTAGAATGCCTCATTGGTTTCAGATATTAAACTTTTGTGCAGAAAGCCCAGTTGGAGCTGGTGTGACAAATGGATTTTACCTGCTGCTGAAAAACACAGCCCCCACCTCTCCAGCCCTCCCGTCCTGCCTAACCTGGCTCCCAAGAGCACTGGAACAGAAAGCTGCCCTTAGGCACCATCTGTTTCTGCCAGCTCCCACTTCGGGCCCTGCCTTTACATCTGTTAAGTGGAGGCAGCTTACTTGATGAGTTGTTTTGAAGAAGTATCTGGTCTCCCCACCATGTTCATTAACCATTGCAGATCTGTTAAAGACAGGCTCTGTGATGCAATTTAGCCGTAGTTAACTGAATCCATGGAAGTCACAGTCATGGATTATTTTTGCATCCCGCAGGGATAGAGAGCAGAAGTGTTTTAGCAACACTGTTTTCTCTTCCCTTTGAAAATAAAATTCTTTCCTGTTTGCCTTGGGAAGTCTTATTATAAAGAGTGATGAAATCTAAAGGGGATTTAAAGTGACTCCTCGATGATTGCTAATTTGTTACTCCTCCTTGTAAAACACAACCAAGCTGCATGCATAGGACATGCTAAAACAATTATATTAATCATGTTTCCCTCCCAATAAAGAAAAGCAACTGTTTATTCCTAGCACCTCCTTAAGTACTCCAAAGCTACTGATTTGTTAAGCTGGCATTCTTCTCACAAGCAGACCCAGCTTTCTGGAGCCACTGGAATTTTTTTTCATGGTCAGCGATCAAGGACTAAAAGAAACAAAACAAAAATCCACTTAAAATACTTCAGAAAAATGGATTCAGTATGTTTGTGTTTGGATTTGTTTGAGTCAGAAAACAGTTTAATGAGCATTCAGGGAAAGCAGGCGTCATGCAGTTTGTATAGAAGAGCGCACAACACAAATAGAGAGGAGAGATGAAGCGTAGGGGAAGGGAACAAAGTCTTGTTTTGCAGGAAGGGGAGGAAGGGGGATTTACCCAAAGTCGCTAAAGTGTTTCGTCCAGGAATTAAATCCATGGTTTTAATAATCTCATGGCCTTTAGCCTTAAGTGTGGGACCATCAGTTCTGCGCTGGCTGGACACACAGTTCAGTGACTTCTCCACGTGAAAAGAGTCACTTGAGAAGCAAAATCTGGCCATAATACAAATGGAATTTTCTTTTTTTTGTGTATTTTACATTTTCATCTGAAATGATGCCCTGAAGCTACAATTATGCTTTATAATAAATGCTATACAGAGATGTCCCTGTTGGATTTAAGGATGAGGCTAATTTCTATATTAGTTAAAAGCTGGCACCTCCAAATCTGAGTCAGATGTAGTAAAATAAATAGGAGAAAAAACTTATCAAAGCTTGATTTCCCATAGAGAGTTAATTGGAACCTTTGATTGATGCTTTTTCTCTTGGAGTTGTTCTAACATTTCTCTTGTGTGTGCGTTTTCTGGGCGGGAGCGAGGTGTGATCACACGCTGCAGCCTTTCCTTCAGACTCATCAGGGCTCTGCACCAACTGGCCGCCTTTTGCAGAAAACTCACATGAGCTTAATTAGCTTTGAAATCTCTTGTCAAATGTGGGTGAAATTGGCCAATGAGTTCAAAAATTTCGAGAAGGTTGAACAGAGAGGGAAACTCGGGGACTGGTGGCACAAGCTGTGTTTTTGGGGGGAGCACAAGCGAGGGAGGCTCTGCGAGGGTTTTGTGTGCGGTGTAATGATGCCAACAGACAGAGATGAGATATCACAAAACTCAGCTTGACATGTTGACTCAAAAGATGACACTTACACTGTTTATTCCAACTGCCTAAGCAGAGAAAAATAAAAAGCTGGGTTCTGCTTCCTTTACCCACACAAGTACTTGCATTGCTCTGGTATAGTTGGTAATTGCTCTTTATCATTTCACTCCCTTCTTGGACAGGTACTCTGGTAGTGAGGAAAGGTAACAAGTACATTCTGAGTTAAAATTATTTGTAATATATATGTGAGATACGTGAAAGGACACTGTCCTACACTCCCATGGCTTTCTAAGCATAGAGCTTTGGTGACATAAGGAATATTCTGCAATTTCCTTGTCTAAACATGCCACTTGGCAAACACATGACATGCATAAGAATTACCAATTTGCACAATCTAAAGAGAATTATCTGTTTGTCTCTAGGCGATTCACAAAAATATGCCCATAGCAATTTCAGGCATTATAAATCCATCCAGGTTGGTTCTGACCATGTTGCAGAAGTAATTTCGACTGGCACATCAGATGAAAGAACAGATTTGAAAACAGTAGCGTGCATGGCCCTGAAGGTTTTATCTTGGCTAATATTCCAGGCACCTTATGGCACTACTTTGGGTTTCTGTGAAGACTCCAAATAAAGTGTCTGTAGCCTGATGAAAGATTTAACACATTTTTTTTCTGAACAAGCTTTGTAAATGTTACGCTAAAAGATAAAGAATGTACTCGCTGATGGGAAGCAGCTTATTTTTCAGTGTACTCTTCAGTAAAAGCACCCTTTACACTCAGTGCTTCTGCATTTCCAATGTATTTCCTCCACTTCGTGCGGCAGTGTAGGTTCTGTAACAATGACAGGGGAGGGTTCAAGTCTGGGGTTTCATTTCCACTTTTAAATAATGCCCATGGAAATTCCGTCATTTACCTTTCAGCAAGATATCTTTGTGGTTCCTGAGAGAAACAGCCAGAACAGATATGCCCACTGAGAAGACTGCATGAGGGTCAGTCAGAGAAGTAAGTGTATTATGTTTAGCAACACTACCTGTATTATGTGTGACCTGAATGATGAGGGTGAGAGCAGAGGCTCTTGCAGGAAGTGGCTTTAGGTGGCCTCAGAAAAGCACAGTTTGCTCTTCATGTGAAAAATAAGGTGCTTATCTGCTACCTTTATTTGTGTTTTTTCTCTGTTTCCATTTGCTTCTACTGAATTCCAGGACTGGATTTAGGCACCTCCTTTGAGTGTCTCAAGGAGACATTCAAGACTTTGTTTTATCAGCAGCAGTCTCCTCAGGTTCTCTGTGTCCGTGGACAGAGATCATCTCCTCTAGGTGGTGATGCTTTGAGAACAGCTCCTTCTCAGTCCCCAAATATTTTAGGAACACTTTCTCCTTCCAAGGCAAGTGTAGGGTGGGAGAAGGGAGACAGACAAATACCTGGGGACAAAGAAGAGCTCTTTGCTGCTTCTGCTTTGGAGCTGGTAAATGTTTCCTATATTACCTCCTCCTCCTCAGGTGCTTGGCTGACCTTTTTCCTTGAAAGGATTTGCTGCTGCTGAGGCCTCTCAGAGCTCATGTGCCTCGGGAGGCTGTGTAATTTTCCAGCTGAATAGGATTCTAAATGCTATAGGGCTCTCACTCACAATTCCTGGCCATTTATTCCTGTAGGTTACAAATCACAGTGAAGGGCCACAAGTGCTGTGCCTGAGCAGGCACTGAGCACACCCAGGGCTGGGGACTCAGGGTAAGGCCAGGATGTTTGGCTGGAAATTTCTGCTTCAGCTGCAATATTGCAGTCCTTAATAGGATTAAAAGTATCATCTGCCCATTTATTTAGATATTTCAACTGGAGAGAGCTTACATTGGAACATGGATATTAATTTCACTTAGAAAGTGAAGAAATAAAGCCTGAAAAGGTTGTTACGTGCCTGGTTCTGAAAAAAAAAAAAGTAGTCTTGCACACCCTGGCCTGTCCATTTTTTCCCTCAACATCTCAGAGAGCAGTGGCCTTGCATGATCAAAGTTGTTCTTGGTTAACACCAAATACTCAGAATTAAAAGAGTTTTATTTTCACAAATGTAGCAAAGACAGAGGGGATGGCTTTGGGGACAAGGGGAAAGATGGACTGCGTTCATTCAGATCTGAAATATATTCCTTAAATATATATTAAATAAATATATATATATATATTATATATAAATATAAATATATATATAGTCCTTCAAAATATTCCTTAAATTTTGTGACTGAGAGCTAAAGTACAGCTATTCCTTATTCCGGTGATTTTAATGAGATGTTTTGTCACTGCTCAAATTACAGGTTTGCCCCCCTGCTCTTTGTACCATAAATAATGAAGAGCAGTGCATTATTAAGAGAGGCCCAAGCCACACTTGTGAGACCTTAAAGACCTATCAGAGAAAGGATTGTTCCCTGACTTCTTCTGTGTTTTCACAGCAACTGGCAGCTCCTGCAGCTGGAAAACCTGCTCTGCTGTCTGTTGCAGTGGGTCTGAAGCTGGAGCTGTTGGGGCTGATGTTTGTGGTTGCCCTGTGTTGCCCTACTTTAAAAGGGCTTGGCAGCACTGGAGCCATGACACAAATACAAATGTACTTATCCCTTACTTTAAAGGCAAAAATAAAATTAAATGGGCTGACGGAAAACTATGTCTCATTTATGTACCATAACGATATTTTTGGTGTCGTGTTCATATTAAAAATGCTAAAAAAGGATTAGATCATTTAAATTTAAAGCTCTTGAGTTAAACAAGAACAAAAATGGTCTATTAAGCCAATTTAAATAAATTAATTGACCCTGTTTATCTTCACACATATCAGCCAGATTTTAATTTCTATTTTTTCCCAGCCTAATAACTTGGATATTAAGTTTTATGCTAGAACACATGTAGAACTTCGCTTTTTTTGTTTCAGATTCAATCTGTGCATTACAGCTGTATGAGAGGACACCACAGCCTCCCTCTGCGGTATTTGCCAACCCTTAACATTACTGCTAGGACTCTAAAATGGTCAGCTTTAACTTCCATTATATGACAGTCATGAAAACATTGCATTGGATGGGGATGTAATTGCACGAGGGGAAAGAAACCACCAAAGCTTGCCTCCTGTGAGGGGCTGTCAAAGCAGGTTCCAGTCCAAGCGGCCTCCACAGGTGCTCGAGCCGTGTGTGGCCGTGTGTGGGCCAGGTGTGGTAAACGCACACCCCAAATCCACTTGCACGCGCTCACGAGGGGAGCGCTGCAGGGATTTCAGGGGGCTGTGAGCTGAGGGAGGATCGTGGGCGCTTGGTGCCCCGCTCACGTCCCTGCTGCTCTGTCGCTGCCTGCGCGCGGCCCTGCCGTGCCCTCGGCCTCCCCGCAGGGGCAGAGCCAGGCCCGTGCCCTGCCCCAGCGCTGAGCTCTGCGGCTGCCGTGGGTGGGAGGTCTGCGGAGATGTTTTGGGGCTTTTAGCTCAAGGGCGACCGTGGCCCTCGGTGGCTGTTGGGCACCGTGGGAACAATCAGCCTGGTCAGGAATGTGGCTCTGCAAAGCATCAAACCCTTTCCTCTTGCAAACCCAACTGGCCTCACGAGTCCAGTTCTGCTGCTGCCGTAAGCCATGAAAATAGGTTCCTGTTCTGTCAAGACACAGTGTAGGGGTGTTATTTGCATTTTATAAAAGAGAGCTTTAAGGGAGAATTTTCCAGATTTCTAAATATCGATGGCATTGGGTTTGTTTTGTTTATTTTAAGAGGGGTTTGCAGGTGGTAGATGCGGCTGGTTTTGTTTAGCCTGCATGGTGTGACATTTGAGAGCCTGGCTCTTTCTGCTTTTGGTTTGAGTTGCTGGCTCT
>WAAG01036963.1:0-50000 GCA_013390105.1 Tichodroma muraria | reverse complement strand
TACTGTTCCTGGGAAATGGGAAAACCTCCTGGCTCCAGAGTAAGCTCAGAGGTCATTCACAGCCCTTAAGGATTGTTCCAGCATGGAAAGAGCTGTTGTCACTGAATGGAACTAGCCTGAATTGCTGGATCATAGTAGATCTGAAGCATTAACGAGCTGGCTGTGGATGTAGGAGTGGAAGGATGTGGATGTTTAGGGATTTATAAATTCACATCATTTAAGGCAATGAGGGTGTGATCTGCTGTGACCTCCTGTCTAGCACAGGCCGTATGATTTCACTAATTAATTGTACTGCCTGGAGTACAGTAACTCTGGCTGAACGAGGGCGCAGCATTTAGGCTAGGTTTTAGGTTTTTTGTTATTTTTTTTTTTTCAGCTAGGGAAAATCTGCCCTGTTTTTAAGTGAAGAATAATAAATTATTCCCCATTTTTAAAATATGCACCAGTCTAAATTTATCTGGATTTTACCCATTGCATCATGTTATTCACTTGCTTTTTAGACTGAAGATAGATAAAGCCTACAGAGGTTTTGTGGGGAGAACACGTTTGAAATCTCAGAGCCTCCCTATTACTAAATTTTCAAAGGAGATGAGAATGAAACTCCCAATTTTTTGGTATCTACAATCTATAAAATAGAGGGAGCCTCTACCTCTCTAAAACATCCCTTGTGAAATTCCAAGGCTCTGTATTCACAGAGAATATCTCAGAGAAAGCAATGAATTTCCTTGCTCTACCTAATCCGTCTCAAAACTGCAGAGCACAGGTTGAGTAGTTTAAAATTCCTTTCTGTACAAGATGCAGGTGCTTTGGTGGGATCATCCAGCCAGAAATTCACTGTGAATTTTTGTCTGTGCAGTAGTGGTGACCACAAAGATCAAAGATATGAAGCTTCTGCTCCTTCCAGGCATCCTGTGGATCCTCATATTCCCAGAGAGAGTTTGTTTTGCATCCCCTCCTGCTTCGGTGTGTCCCTTCTTTCTTGACAGAGAGTTTAGTGGGAAGTCCTGTGTTTTACATTCAGGATGTCTCCTGGCCCTGATGTGGGGCTCACCTTTGGAAGAGATAATTCCTGACAGTGTGAAGTCTCATTGCAGCTGGAAAAGGAGCACATGGGCAGTGTCAGTAATGCTGCAATGGCCACAGCCCTGCTTCAGAGCAGCTGCTTCTGGCAAAACTCCTGCATTTTCCATGACCCTCCTGGACAGGGAGAACTTTTTGAACACTGAGCTGAAAGCCAGCTATTCAAAGCAATCCCTTGCCTTGGCTGTGACAGGTAATTTGCCACTGCTGATAACAGTCATGGAGCCTGTGATAACATTTATGATATAGGAGTTTTTACCACTTAGTGGGCGTAGGTTAATGCAGCAGTGGGGAAAAAAAACCCAGCCAAACCCCAAACATTTTTCTTCTATCCATGCTGGGACAATGTTGGTGGTAAACTGAGGACCTGGTGTTCCACAGTGGATATTTGTACAGGAGGATGGCTCTTCAAGTAGATATTTGGGTCTTACCTGAAGCTGCTTCTGTAGCTTCCTCCAGAGGGACAGCAGAGGAGCAGCCCTGATCTCTGCTCCCTGTGAGCAGGGACAGAACCCAGGGAATGGCTGGAGCTGGGTCAGGGGAGGGTTAGGCTGGATTTTGGGAAAAAGTTCTTCCTCCAGAGGGTGCTGGGCACTGCCCAGGCTGCTCAGGGCACGGCCCCGAGGCTGCCAGAGCTGCAGGAGCTCCCAGGGATGCACAGGCTGGGATTGGTGGGGTGTCTGTGCATGGCTGGGAGCTGGACTGGGTGATCCCTGGTGGGTCCCTTCAAGTCTGGGGTATTCTGTGACTCTCCCACCTCTCTGCTGTGTGTGGCCATATCCTGGAGCACTGTGAGCCCCGGTGTGGGATCACTGCAGAACTGCAGAACTGATATGGGAGCAGCAGCTTTTGCTGCTCAGAACAGAGGAGGCACACGGGGCTTTGGGGCTGAGTGCAGGAGGTCCTCAAGAAGAGGCAGCTGGAGGAAATGAGAAGTCCCCCTTCCTGGGTGGGCTGCTTGGGACACCAGGGTATCACTTCTGCCACTGCTTGTTGGTAAAGGGTGGTCTCCAGTGATGGATGCTCTGTTGGACAACATCCCCCAGCTATCAAAGAATCCTAGAACAGTTTAGGTTGGAAGGGACCTTAAAGCCCATCCTATTCCACCCCTGCCATAGGCAGGGACACCTTCCTCTGTCCCAGGGTGCTCCAAGCCCCATCCAGCCTGGCCTTGGACCAGGTTTCCAGGGGCAGCCACAGCTGCTCTGTTGAGCCAGGCAGCGATGAATATTCTTATTCACAGCCACTCCTTGAACACAAAAGGGCAGAGTTCAACTGATAAATCAGGGATATTCTTCCTACCTCTAAAAAGAGAAATACAACTCCTTTACAGTTTTAAATTCAATTATTACAGTTGCTCCACTCTGGAGAAAAAAATAATGCTTTCATTTCCTAATAAGAGATCACAGATTCCAAATTATAGAACCATATATGTCAAAAAGGAAATCTGAGCCAGGCAGGCCAAAGTGTGCCATTGTCTTTACAATTTATATTTACTTGCTCTACATTTAGAATAATCCTTCTCTTCCTTCAGGTCTAGCACAGATAATTTATCAATTGTACAAAAATGATAAAGGCAGCAATAAATAATAATAGTAACAATAATACAGAACAACTGTGCAAGTGATGAATTATAAAGCCGAGAGTGGAAAAGGGAATGGAAGCACAGCACAGTTTTCAGGGCTGAGTACACAGGCTGAGCTATTTTTCTGGCATTATGACAATGAGGAACATTTATGGGAGTTTGCAAACAGCTTAGAACACAAATCATTTTGTTTCAGGTTATATTTATAGGGCTTCGTTAAGGGGTTTTTAGTATCCATTAAAATCCAGTGTTCAGAGGTTTATAGCTCAGCTGTTTAGGTCTTATCCCTAAGGATCAATTGTTTTGGGTTGTTTGGGGAATTATTATTGCCATTATTATTTATACAATTCAGTTTAACTTATTTAGGCTATTTGAAGACACAGAACTTAAAAGCTAAAGAGGTCTTGTTTGGGAAAGAAAAGGTGGCTTTTTATTATTTATGTTTTGTCTCAGATACGATTTCCGCAACCATTTTATCCTAGAAATCAGTGGAATCTCTCTTTGTGTGGGTTTCAGTGGCCATGCTGTGCTCAGAGTTGCTGCAACCTGCACAAGGAGCAACCCCTGTGCAGTGCTGCTGGATTTGCTGCTGCTCTGTGTGCATTGCTCTAAGTGAAAATAAAAATAATTTTCAGTTGAAATTATATAATTTTCCAGAGGTCATGCACTTTAGCTGGTGGAAGATGAGATCTATACTGAAAATAGACATGGTGTGTCTAGGGCCTGATCCAGGTCTTAATGTTTTTTTCTTCTTCTTTATTTCTTCTATTTGCTAAGACCAGCATTCTCTAAGAAAAATGCCTTATTACCCTGCACATTTTATAAACACATATAGTGAAAGTAAGCAAATCCTAGGGAACGTACCATTTACTAGCCCAAAGAGATGAGAAGCCGAGGGTTGACAGGAGAAGGGAGTAAGTGACTTGCCTGAGGTGATCGTGATAGCCAGTGACAGAGGTGGATCTCCTGAGTCCTAGCCCAAGGCTATCATTCCTCAGTCATCTTGCTTTTCAACCCACAGTGCAGTATTTTTGGTGAGAGGTGAGTCAGATCCAAAGGGTATTGCTGGATCACTCCCAGTTAGGTGGATATGGAGGGTTAAGGACCTGACACACAGGGAAAAGGGCAAATAACATATCTGATAGCTGTTTCATAAGCAAGCATGGGAGCAATGTACTGTGTTCTTGAGAAAAAAGAAAATAAATTCTTAAAATGCACCTATCTTGGAATTAATATAGTGTCTGTTCTTATTGAAATCATTTTCTGGTATACCCAGCTTCCTTTGTGGCAGTACTTCCCAGCTGTTTCTTGTTTAATTCTAAATATTCATGACATTAATTCTATTTAAGTCCTATGCTGTTATCTGAGACAAAATGTCAACATTTTATGACAAAATGTTGTATCCATTGCTTAGAGTGTCCCTGAGGAACCTGTTTGCTGTGGCTGACTATCAATCTCTGATGGAAAACCTGATTGACACCAATAAAAGCTTGGTAGTTCCCATTTCCGCATTTAAAATGATCCAGACAGTTCAATAGCCATCCAAGATCTTTAGAGTGTTTTTAGCCTGTGCATAGTTCATCATCTCAATTATTGTGCTTTTTTAACTCCAGTTTTGGAATATCAGACCTTCTCCACCAGGTCAATAGAGCATCCAGTTGTTCTCTCTTTACCCTTTCCTTTCTTGCTACAATCACACAGCACCCCAGGTTCCTTTTGGGCCCTGGAGAGTCATCTTTTCATCCTCTTTTCTTCCTGCCACAACCTTTTCCGTGGGTTATTCTTTTTACTTGGCTCTATGAAGTGTAAGCTCCAGACCATCCAAGATCTGGATGGTATCCAGATCTGACATCCAACAAGTTGTTGCCTCCAACCTCTTGATTCTGTTTTCAAAGTTAACTCAACCCTCACTTAGCTGGTTGGGGGTTTTTTTCTGTTGTTGTAATTTCTATTTCTGGCAGCGGTGAAGAAAGGAAGAGACTCTCAGACCCCAGACTGTGAATATAATGCTGACAGTAAGGAAAAACATTTAAGAGGAATCTCTGTGAGATACTGAGGTCAAACTTTGGCCATCTGGCAGTTGGGAAGAGCCATGTGTGAAGGCACGCCAGGCACCTGCTGAAGGCAGAGCTGCAGCAGCAAAGTCTTCAAAGATTTGCTGGCTGCTCTCAGCCATCGCATGGGTTTCATTTGTAGCTTCTCTTATCGAGCACAATTTCTAAATGAGGATGGTTGCTTCACTTTAAGGACGTACAAATGACTTGCCCTCACCTGTCAAGCATGATCCTTGTATTTTACCAGGCCCATTATGAACGCAATCTTTCTGTCGAAAATTTGCATACCTCCTTTCTTGAAAAGTAATGACAGCAATTTCTTTCCCTCCGCTCACTTTCTGAGTGTCTCATTTAGCAGCACCTGGGAAACCGACAGGCGCAGAGATGAGAAGTGAAAGAGAGCAGTTGATTAAATCATCATCAAGTCGGGCCTCAGAAAGTCAATTCTGCTTCCCGTCTGCAATGATATCCTTTTATCTTAAAGTAATGAGCTATGGCACTTTTGCATCCGGTAATGCGATAAGTTCTATTAGCATGTTCCATTTGCTTCACAAGCAAGGGCAAGTCATTTCAGTAAGCTCATATCCCTGCAATCAAAGCAATTGGCTTCACAGGCAGAGAAGAAAGAGGAAAGGCTCAGGGTGATTTTTATGGATCACAACACAGTGTAAAAAATAGATTCTTGTATTATTTTAACCCGTAACATGCTTTGCTTCTTGTCAATCAAGGTGTTTTTATTTCATTAGCCTGTAAGTACCTGGAATACTCAAATTCCAAACAGAACTCATGAGCTAAGACCAGGAGTTCTGAAAAATAAGAATCTTTTCTTATACAGATAACACCCGCTAATGCAGTATTAGGCACTGACTTCATTAACCACTGATTAGTTTAAATTTTTCCTATTGACTTAGTCCATCAGTACAAATGCATTTTTATTATTATTTACTATTAGGTATTTTTTTGAACCCTGAAAAAGTACTCGTGATTTGAGAGGATGTTAAACATGGCATTACACACTGCAAATTGCCATCAGTTGAGAGGGTGCTAAAAACAACATGAGAGCTGCGTGTTGCCTGCAGCCAGCAAGGCAGGTAAGGAGGCAGCAAATGTGCATCCCGAGTCCCAGGGGAGTGCACGGAGGCATTTTTCCTTATGGAGCCCTCTGGAGCTGAGGCAGAGACTTCACCCTTCAATTGCAACAGAGAATGACCTAAAATCAGGATTCCTCTGTGTGTGTGTGACTGGCAGTGCCTGGTGCCAGCCGGTCTGGTGGGATTTGAGTGCCTGACTGGTGGTGGGCACTTTCTGAGGGTGCTGGGCTGAGGAATGCATGGCATTGTTAGTTTTACATCTGGGAAACACACTTAATCCTCCCCTGGCCCTGGTGGGTGCACCATCCTGCTCTGGGGATGGCTGCATGGGCCTTGGGCAGGTGTGGGGTCACTGGGCAGTGACTCCATGAGGAAGCTGCTGGAGTGGGATCTGGGGACAGAAGGTTCAGTTACCTCCAGCCCCAGCTCCCTTCCCAAAGAACAAAAGAAAATGAGTTTCTTCCAGGGCTGGTTCCACGTGTCCCTGGGGTGACATGGGGCTGGGGCAGCCTGGCAGGACAGAGGGTGGCAGCTCTGCCCCTGGCAGCCCCCGGCAGGCCCTGTGTCACCTCCCCAGCAGTGCCCACCAGCCTCCCAGAGCCTCCCGCTGGCACACGGCTCCCAGGCTGTCCCTGCAGGGGATGTCCCTGCAAGTACAGGGGGCAACACAGCGGAACCAAACCTCACAACAGGACCTGTCTTTCGGGTTCTTCCTGGAGGGAAATCCCCCCTTGGCTTTACAGCATGTTCCCTGTGGCCTTCCAGAAATATTTGGGCCTCCCACCAGGTGCCAAGGATATATCCATGTCCTAGAGAACTGTAAGGTGGATCATCCTTATCCTGGACAGCAATATAATCCAGAGTTTTCATTTTAATACTCAACATGTTATTCTTTCTTGTTAAACCATTGTTTTCTTGATGGTAGAGCTAAAAGGAACCACTAATTGTGTCATTTTATAATATAAAACAATCATAGAAGTCCTGGGAGGGAGGAATTAAAAAGAATTGCAGCTGAAAAAATTTTAAGTTCTGAATATTTTTCTTGTAAGGGGCCCAAGATAACTTCAGATGTCCAAGACTGATACATTTCATCTGAAGTGAAGTAGTTTGGATAAAATGGAATTCAGATTAAAGGTCAACATTGCAATCTTTTGTCCAGACTTAGGTAATTTGTGTAAAATGGGACTTTTTGGTGAATAATCCATAATTTTAGCTTTTAAGAAAGCAGACCTTAAACTTCTCAGACCATCTCTGTTTCAGAGCCATTCCTTACAGTGAATCACAGTGGATAATGGTGAGGAATTGCTAAGCAGACTGTGATGTTAACCAATTTGTGAGATGCTATATATATATAGGATTCTTTGGCAAGGAGCTCCATGCTGAATGCTACTTGCAGCAAAGTCACAGATAGGAAGGAAAAAAGTGAAATTCTTGCTCTCAGTTTCTTTGTGACTCTGCCGGTCTCCATTTCATCAATTAGAAAATTGCCCATTTATTCCCTGTCTGTGTCTCCTTTCATCTAGGAGATGTTTTTTTCTCCTTTTTTCTTGGAAGCAAAGGTCTAATTGTATCGCTAAAATACCATCTTTGCCCTTTCCAGGGCTGCCAGTTTGTCATTGGAGGAGAGATGGACAAGAATATTGCAAATGTCAGTGTGAACAGGCTGAGGTCTGAGTTTTCCCTCATTTTCTTCAGATTTCTTTTCAGCAGACAGATGAGTAGAATCACTTTGTTCAGTGCTGGCGTTGCAGCAGCTCTGACTCCTTTGGTGGCAATGATAAATGGCTCCAAGATATGAAATAGCTGTTCCAGCAAAGTCCATTGAGCAGAATAGAGAACAATGCCCTCCTCAATGTCATTGTACATGAGATATTCAATGATTGCCACTTTTTGCACAAGAATGTGTTCAATCAGCAAAGTTCAGAGAAATCCATGGTGTTGCTTCAGCCTGAATGAGCTGGCGAGGTGGCACAGACCTTTACTCAGCTTGATTTGGGCCAGGCTCTCTCAAGTTATTAAAATGGGCTCAAATTAGAGCTGCCACCACATAGGGTGTCTGATTTTTGAAACGTGGCTTTGGGATCAGGCTCATTCTGCAGGTGCTGTGGGGGATGTGCTGAGCATTTCAACTTTCTCCACCTGGGACAGAGGACTGGGGAGGTGCAGCTAATCTTTAGCCTGATATTCAGTTTCCCTTTTCTTCTCAAAAACACAGCAGCAGCGATGCCTCAGCTGGGAATTGGAAAGCTCTATTTTCCATTTCCCACTGCAGGTCTGTGTGTGCACACCCTGTATTGCAGGGAATGCATCTGCTGCAGCCAGGGCCCAGGCTGACTGCAGGGCTTCAGTCAAGAAGAAAGAAGAGCTTTCTGGACTTTAGCACAGAGATCTTTTGACTTTGTATGTCTTCTTCCTCACCTGGGCTTGATTTTAGGGATAATTATTTGAATTTTGACTGCATCACACATATGAAAACGCAAGTTTTTGGGTCACTGACTGTGATTAGCATTTCTGGAGTGGGAAGTTGCAGAAATACTGCAAAAGAAAGCTTGAACACTTGGCGTGTGTGTGCGTGCATGCACGCGCACGTGTGTGTGTGTGTGTCAGGTGATGTGATGGCTGGTGGCTTTGGTTATTTAAGGGATTGGAACACTTTCAGTGATAACTGTGGCCACTTTGTGCAAATCATAGTGTGTCTGCTCTCATTATTACCCCAATTATATAGAATATATATTATATATTTCCATATACAGGACATATGGAAATGCTCCTAGAATTATAGGAGCATTTCCATATGTCCTGTGAGATTTTTATCAACAAAGATCATTTTGAGTGAGCTTTACTTGTTCTGAATTTTGTTGGTTGTCCCATAGGTCCTTTGGGAAAACTGTTGAGTCCCTTCTGGCCAGTACAAGACTTTGAGAAGAACAAAATTGCTATTTTGCAGAGTCCTCCCACTGAGGAGCCTGTCAGGCTGTGATCTGAGAAGCTCTCACAGCATTTGAGAACAAGTGCATGTGAAAATTTGGCCATCGAGGGGGCTGTAGGTGCTCTGCACTTCTGCCCATATGAGCTTCACTTCCATGCCCAGCACAAGCTGAGGGCTGGCTGGGGGGTTGTGTAGGGCAAATTTGGCAATTTGGCTCTGGACTCATCCCAAGCCTGGCCTGGAGTGTCTGTAATCAGTCACAACTTGTGAGTGGAGACAGTAAGTGCCTTGAGCCTGAGAATCAGAGCAAGAAGCCTCTGTTTGTTCAGATGTAAAATGTGTCTGCGGTCTCCTTGTCCTGATTTGTCACATTCTCACCCTCAGCTTCCAGTGAAGCTAGTGGCAGTTATCCAAAAATCAGGTCATCCTATCTCTGAATGATATTTTGGATTCCCAGTTATTTGCAGAATATTCCAAGGCAGCCTGTGCACAGAGCTATGGTTTTCTGACAGAAGACATGGGAGAGCACCGAAAAATGAGCTTTTTGTAATAGACATGGAATACTGAAACGCAGCCCAAAGCAGAAGGCCAGTACAAAGTATTTCCATCGCTTCAATTCCAAAACAGTCTGGCGCTCTGAGAACCACAAAGCACTTAAATCATTTTACTTCTTCCTGTGGCCCTGGGAGGTAGGGAAATGCTGGAGGAATTGAGGAATTGAGCGAGTAGTGCAGACTCGAGCCTTCAAATTGACCAGTAATTCTGAATAATCAACTTCACGGTTGTCAGCTTCGGTTTCCAAAATGCACTCTCCAGCCATGGGTAGCAGTAAGGCTGCAGGAGATGGAAACACCTTGTGCTTTAGCACCTCTGGGGAGAACTTGCATCCAGAAATGTAAATGAGCACATCAGAGCACGGGGGGCTGTGTGTGAGTGCAGTGCCTACAGTGCCTGGGCTGACCCTCGGGCATGGGGACAACACGCAGTTGCTCCAATTCTGTTTCCAGCCTGAGCAGCAAACATCCCTCTCCTCCCTTTTTGGCATTACCCCTGCACACAAACTGTCTGACGGGTGGGTGAGCAGAACGTGCCAGTGCAGCGTGGCCTGCACGCACACACGGATCGGTGCTGCACACAAACACAACCCCAGAGCAGTGCTTAGAGCCCTTTCGTCCTCTCCCTCCTTGTTTCCTTCCATGCAGCCGGTCCATAGAACGCTGCCCTTGGCCCGGGACAGCACTGCTGGACAGTGGGTTCTCCCCTGTCAGTGGCAGGAGCTGCCCCAGAGCCAGGCTGGCCGAATGTCGGGAGCTGTTTGCTGAGTTCATTTATTGCCTCTGCATAATTTATGAACTGGAGGGGTTTGACCATCATCCGTCTCTGCCAGAGGCTGGCACGGAGGGCTCTGGAGGCCGGAGCTGTAAATTGGATGGTGCGCTCCTGCTGAGCTCCCAGCAAAGTCCTCGAGTCAGTGTGGGAATTCAATAGCAGGAAAGGCAGTGTTTGCTGCAAGTGCCATGTGGGCCCCGTGCAGCAGAGGGGGTTTTGGCAGCCACCCCTGCTGGCCGAGGCACAGAGCTGTCACTCACCGGGCACGGGGGAAGGCAGCAGGAGCGTTTTTAATCGGCTTGGCACCCGCGCTGCTTCCATCATGGACACCAGTAGGTCTCGGTCCTTCGCCATATGCTTAGCTCTGGAGACAAGGTGCTTCTGGGTACAGCAGTAATTATTTGATGTGGAATTAAGCAGACCTTGAAATTAGAACTGGACTGTGGGAGAGCAGGAGGTTTGGAGGTTTAACACTTTGGCAGAAATGGCCTCCCGCCGACGCCGCTCTGCGGATTCACTCGGGTATGGGGAACTGTTCTGCTGGCAAATTCAGATGTCAGTGCTGGCAAGTTCTCTTCTCCCCAGGTACCTCCACGCTGCAGGGAACACAAAAACCCGGAGCTTTTCCAAGCTTATGAATTGGTAAAATCTACAGCAGAGGAGAGATTCTTTAAATCAGACCACAACTGGGGTAAAGGAGGGGCTGAAGAGTGCTCTGAGCACAGCTGGGTCACAGCTGGGACACCTGCTCACGTGCTCAGCTACAGGAGTCGGTGGCACCTTGAAACCCTCAACCCTGCTGCTCAAAGGGAATTGCTCTTGCCTGCTTAGACATCCACCTTTTGCTCCCTTTATTTTTACTTTTGGATTCAGTCTGATCAAGACTTGGAGTTTGCCTGGAGGGTGGGCAGAGACACAAAGAAATGGAGCAAATGCTCCTTTGCTCCCTGGTTTGAAACACATAGGAGGTGTGCTAATGGATCCTGGGGAGCTCGTGGTGAGGGAACTCCTGGCTCTGACCATCCAGTGGAAGAAGGTGACAGAGCCCAATAGCTGAATTTTTCCAATAGCTGTGAAGCACAAATAGTAAATGGAAAATCTTTGTGACATTCATGCTTGTGACATGCTCTGTGATCTTGGGGACGTCCTATGCAGGGCCAGGAGTTGGACTGGATGATCTGTGTGGGTCCCTTCCAGCTCAGGAGGTTCTCTTATTCTGTGCCATGATTTTCATGGATTTTAATCCATGGGCAAATTTGCTTTTTTTGTAAATGTAGGGGCCTTGCTCACCTTCATACCAAAATCTCATACAACAGTCCTGTTCAAGTCAAAATGCATTATATTTATGGGGTAAGGTAGGAGTACTTTACATCAATGCCATGCTGTTCTAGAAATGCTTGCCTTTTGTCAGTCGAGTGGACTCTTCATTAATTCGAACATTGTGTGAAGTTTTCAAAATTAAAGTTAAAATTGCCCCCTGTCTTCATGTTTCGTCTCATTTGTTTGTTAGCAGAGTAAATACTCTGGTATTAAATAGGTGCAACTAGTGCTATATAAATCACTTCAGTTATTAAATAAATTTCACTTCCTTTTCTATTTGGAATCAGCTGCAAGGAGACTGTAATTTTATCTAATCTTTCCTTCATTTAAGATTAGTTTAAAAATACCTAGAAATAGTTCTTAGCTCTAATTTGTAAGTAGCTCAGTGGTGTAGGGAAGGCACCTTTTTTCCCCCCGGTATTGATGAAGACAAGGGAAAAGCCAGTGAAACAGTAAAGATATAATTAAACCACATTCAGAAGATGAATTGATTGGTGCAAATCAAGTATGTGAATTTGTGGGAGTATTTGCCTCTGTCTGTTCACATCCCACTGTATAGTTAACCTTTGGAATTCACAAAATATAACTAATTTCAAAGCAATTTGGTTGTCTTACAAAAATACTCAAAGATGCAATAAACATGATATAAATACATGAAGAGCTTAACTGAGTGCTGTAAGAACCTGACAGTCAGCTGGTCCTCGGGTAGGAAAGCCTGGGTCTCCTGTTTGGTGATGTTTTCCTTGGAAATGTTTGCCATGAGATCTGCAGAGGTGTGAGTTCAGTCTTGAGTGATACAGGCGATTCATCCTCCAGAACCTACAGCTGTAGATAGAAACACAACAAACCCACAGAAGGAGGTGCAGGTACCCAGAATTTGATAGGAGGGATCAAACCTGTGAGTTCCAGGGCTCTTAGGGTCCTGTTTCCAACACAGGATTTTGTATTTCTAGCAAGTGCAAACGTGGTTTGGGTTCTGATGCTTGTCTTTAAGAAACATTGAGAGATCTAGTCCTGCTCCATTCCTACAATAGTAAAACTTATTTAAGAACTGAGCAATGGCACTGGATAAATACCAAGACTCTCGAGAGTTACCATTCAGCCAGCACTTTGTAAATTTGTGATATCTGGGCTACCCCCAGAGAACCTCAGGAAATCAGTGGCACGTTATTGCTTCCCTGTGATCTCTGGGTGTTTTAGTTCAGCAGCCATAAGCAAAGGCACAGGGTGACCTCTCCGTGTGTTCCTGGACAACAGCAGCCTTGCAAATGCTCCTCCTTGTGCTGGGCAGACCTGAGGTCTTGGAGCCCCTGGACCTGGTGGACTGGCAGCCAGCATGAGAAACACTGCCCATCCAAAGAAAACACACCAGCCCTCTAAGACTGTTTTTCTTCTTCCCTGATCCAGTTTTGGAGTCTGAACGTGCCCCTGCACCACCAGCTCCTGTGCCCCTGAGCTGAAGTGACAGAGGGCTTTGCAAATGGCTTTTGGTGTGTGCAGGGAAGTTTTTCATCATTCAAACACAAAAATGTATCTTCTGCAACAGCAGTGGGGGAAATTTCCCCCCATACAGTGACTGAACTTGGTCCTAAAGGTGCCAGATGTGATGCCCAACATTGATGAATGTATCACCCATCTTGTTCACAGAAATATTTATCTTTTTTTTTGCTGTTGGAAGTTTCTCTTACCTGAGCTTTTTCTCTTTTTGTATTTCAGTGTGACAGCGACAGTGATCAAGAAGAAAAGGTAAGAAAGAAAATTAGAATGGGAGCAAAATTAATTTATTGGATTCCCTTATTCCTCTTAATCTGTTACTTACTCAAAGTTTCTTCTTGGACTACTCTAAAGCATCTCTATACAAAGAAAATTTCTGTCTCTAATTTAATTTTGGAATAGACCTCCAAGGAAGGAGAATTCTAATGAGTATTTTGGAAGCTGCACAATTCATCTTTAAGCATATTGATGCCATGGTCTATGTGGGTTGTTTATGAACACCAGTCTCACTACCAACCCTTTCCATGGCTACTTCTCCTTGGAAGTTGTAGCAGCAACTGAGTCTGTTGGTAACCCTCACATTTGCACTTCTTAACAGTTATTTAACCACTGTTAGTGCCTGCTGTGCTTCTCTGCAGGCAAGGGCCTCCAAATTTCAACTGAAGTGTTATTGTTGATCTATTTTTTAGAAATAACATTTGGAAACTGTACATTAAGTCAAGTAGGACAACTTGCTGATTGCTATCTTCGTGATTTGGGGTTTCTAAGTGGGAAAGGGGAAAAAATAATGCTGAAAGAGTCAGGCAATGGTCTCTGATGCTGCTTATTGTTTAGAAGACAAATAGTAATTAAGAACCGGTATCCATACTGATGAATATTTTTATCCATTACTCTATGTTGTGAGCAGACTAACCTTCCTTGAAAAAACTGAAATAATCATCACAGAAAAATTGGTCTAATTTCTTTATTTCCAGGTTGGATTTTGTGTTTTTTATTTGTATGTTGAGCCTTAAGGGTTGTTTTGATAATGTAATAATTTTTGCCTCCTCTTTCCTTGGATAAATTGGGAGATGGAAGCCAGGGGAGGGTAAAATAATGTCAGAAAATATTGTTCCTACAATAATGTTGAACTGGTTAGAGTTTCATGAGTGATTCTGTTAACCAGCTCCAAGGCAGGCCAAGAAGAGGAGAGATGACCATGCTGGTGTGCAGCTTATCCAACAGCCAAGTGCAAATATGCTGTAAAATCCAGAGGGAAACAATGAGTACAAAAATAATCTTCCATGAGTTTAATCAGTTTTCTACAGGGTTTGTGTAACAGGAAGCCAAGGAAATTCTCAAACCATTCTGTATATAACTTCCAAAGCTTTTCCCTTCAGGTCTTTTCCCAAGTAGAGGATTTTTTCCTCATGTTTCTTAATAATTTTCTAACTATGTTAAAGAACTGCTGTTTACTTTGAAATGCAATGATTTTCCTTGCATAAGGGAACTAATCACTGGAGTTAATCAGTGTGACAACAGAAAGGGGAGGTTTTGTTGGGTTTTTGCACAGAATATTAACCTGCACTTTTCAATATGAATTTTTAATGCATTACCATTACATTCCATCCTGTGAAGTGATTATTCATTTTCAGGATGTTCCTTATGCAGAGGAAGATGATAAACTGAATTTCAGCTTCTATGTTTATGGCACCCAGAACTAAAAGTGTAATTTCCTGTCACTGCAGCATTTATGGAGCTGAACCTCTGCTTGTTTCACTGATTTTTTTCTCTGGCAGCACTCCTGTATAAAAAGGCAGAGGCAGCTTTTGGGGTTGGAGGGGAGATGCTGGTTTAGGCTGGTTTCCACAACACAGTACAAGAGAGATTCAAGACTGTACCTCACACAGAGGTATACAGAATATCCCAGTACTTGTGTGGGCAGGATTGAAAATCCAGATGGGTATTTCATCTCTGTGATCTATATTTTGCCTTCCCCTTAATGAAATGAGATTAAGTGCAGATCCAAATATCCCTAAAAATTTAGTGCTTTTCAAATGCCAGAACCAGACCCATCTTTGAGCTCTACAGCTCAGGCCCAGTTCTGAGAGATGGCTGCTCACCCTGGCATATTTATTCAGGCTGTGCTGGCAGCCCAGGCAAAGATCTAAAGGCCTTGTTCTGCTGTTAATTTGAATTCAGCATATGTAGCCTGTTATAAAATGCGAGACATCATCATTTGAGCAGGTCAAGCATATTCAGATGAAGACAAATGGTGCTTATTTGATTTTCTTAAAATCAGGAAATGAAAAAAGTGCTCTCTGGAGAAATCATGTTCTGCCTGACTTAGATGATAGACCAAGGCATGTACCCCAGATAAGAACAGGCGCTCGTTGCTGGGCTTTATCTCTGAAGGACGGTGGGGACTGTCAGCTCGCTGACATGTGCATTATCCATGTCATTTTAAACAAAGTGACCTGTAGAAAAGTGCACTCTGCCGTGACGTGATAATGGGCTGTTGGATGACAGGTAAAGTACACACTATAAAGGAGGCTGTGCGTTATTCCTTTATTTAACTGACAAGTAGAAACTTCTTTTCTTCAGACAGGCAGGATCTTTTAGATCTCTTTCAATAGGACCCAGAAGATTTTTGAATTCCTGCTTTAAATAAAATAACATTGTTAGGATGAAAAGTTCCTGTGAGCACACTGCACTGGGAAAACTGGTGGATCCTGTCCTAGGGAGCATTTCATCAGCAGTGCCCAACATCTTCAGTTTTCATTAATAACCAGGAGAGCTGGGGGTGCTCAGCAGGATTAGAGATTTGAAGATCCTTTACCCAAATGCCTTATATCATGATGATATTGGCCTCCAGCTGTGGAGCTGTTCTAGCAGTGAATTGACAAATTGCTCTTGGTTGGACCTCAATGTGGTTCCTCGGTAGTGGTTCTGAGGAATCTGGAGTTGTGCCCCTCCCATCGGAAGCAGCTTGGCCTGAAATGTTTCTGGGAAGAGGAGATCTGCTTTTCTTTAGGACTATCTCTTGCAGATTTTGATACCCTGTTGTGTACAGAATGTAGGGTTAATTGCTACAGAGCAATTCTGCACTCGCTCTTCAGAAATCGCAAAGGAAGCAATTTTGCTTCATTTAGGATTTTTGAGGGCAAACCCCCACTGATCCTCCATAGGAGTTCCACGGGAGATAGAAGTAATTCATATAGGTACATATTTCTGCTAGAATAAATAAAACCTGGAATCCGGGAAGATAGACCAGAGCCTTGGAATGAAACATGGCAGATCAGTATCAGGAAAGGTGTGTGACAGATGGAGGGGCTGAAGGATGAGCCTGTTCAAGGTAGCCTGGATGGGCCACTGTGAGCAGCAGATGAAGGAAGGAGCAGGACCTGGGAGCCTGAGGAGCAGCTGGATGGCGAGGGGTGCCAGTGGGAAAGGCAGTGTCTCAGCCTGGCCCTTTTCCCTGACTTGGATCCGTGCCTATCTGGCTGTGTAAATCCCAGCTATATCTGATCTCTGTTAGGTGATGGCTGTGCCTCCAATCCACCTTCCCCAGCCTTTAATTGGGAGCAGACAGACAGAGTCCCTTTCTGTCTGTGTCTGCCCTCAAATGAGACATTTCTCCAGAGGTTTCTCGGGAAGAAGAAACAAGGATATTTAATTGAAACAATGATGCAGCCTCTGCTTAGTGGGGCTGTAGCTAAGGCTGTCAGCATCTCAATTTTAAATGACATATTTTGGGTGGATAATTTGTCTATTTATATAGATTCGTGCTCCTTCACTTCAGTTTGACACACAGGACTGGACTGGAGCATTCAAAGTAGACATTTCACCCTCCTGTTGCTGAAAAGCCTGAAGAGGTAGCAGGCATGTCTGTGGAGGGAGAGTATATTTGGAAGACTTGCATCAGAGTGAGAAGCACTAATTCTTAGAGAGATGTCATTTTCCATCCTAGGATCCTTTCAGCAAATGCCACTGGGATTTCTTACTGAATCAGAAAAAAGTATGGATCCCAGGGGAACTCCGATTTTCTCCATTAAGAAGTCTGCCAGTCTTACTGTTTGAACAGGTCTCCAGAGCTGATAATCTAAAATTAGGGCAAGCTATTGCACAGCTGACAAATTTAAGTGCAACTGTATTATCTTTTCATATCTCGATACAATCTTTAAAATTATACCCATGGTAATTAATACAATATTAAAAACATAAGTGCAAACACAAAGTTTGTCTTCTGGAAATCAAAGGAAATCTTGTTTGGAAAAGATGTACAAAGAGCTCTGATAAGGAAATCGGGTGCTAAAGATGAGGTAAGAAATGAGGTCCTGTTTTATTCTCCATCTCTACCATCTCCTCTCACCACTCTGTTTAATTTTAAAATTAAAGGCTCGATCTGAGGCACTTTAGTGATTTTTCACTTCTTAAGAAAATACTCCATTGATCAGGGAAGCTGCTTTGCAGTGTACACAGAGCAGGGCTGCTTCTGGCTGGAGCTGTGCTTTGATGGGATGTGCAGCCTAAAAAAACATCGCTATTGATGCCTTAATCCTGTGTTTATCTCAGGAGTACCCGATCAGTTTAGGAGGCTCTTGAATCCCAGTGGAATGAAGTCTCCCAGGGCCCAGCAGTGTCTGGCTGGTCCTGGCTGCAGCCCAAGTGTCCCTGCTGAATTGGGCTCAGCTTTGGTGCCCCTGGTGCAGGATGGGGAGGGAGGACAGAGCTCGGCCAAACCGGTGGCTAAATTTGTCAGGTGTTGGCATCTGTTCAGAGAGAGTAACAAAGGGAAGGGATTGGGATTAGGATGAGTGGGTGTTGTGCTTGCCAAGGAGCCTGTGCTGGTGGGACTGTGTCGCTTCATTATTTTTCTCTTTGAAAGAAAATTTTCTTCTTTGAAGAGAAAAGTACTGTGCCGTTAAAAGCACTCAGAGAGCTGAAGAATGATCTTTCTTGAATCAGATTATTTTTAGTGAAAATGCTGATACATCTGATTGCTTTAAATCAGGCACAAACCGAAGAATGGCATGGGAAATACCATAAATCACTCTGCTATGCCCAGGTAAAAGGGATGGCTATTTGTGTGTATCTGCACCAAAGCATTCACACCTGCACCCTCTGTATGTTTCTGCAGCACTTTTGGCCAATTATTTTGTGTGTGGACTTTGTAGAGACATTTTGGAGTAGCATTTTTGCAGATGTGTGTCTCCCAGGTTATTGCACAGGCTGCATTGTAGTGTTTGGTGGTTGAAAACCACACAAGCGTTTATATGTTTGTGTGTGTTTGTTTGTAGCTCTTTCCAACTTTGCAAACTCAACTGATTTAGGTAGTAATAAATGCTCTGATAAACCTAAGAGGAATTTGGGAAGGGCCTGCTAAAACCATGTCAGTCCATGGCTCTGGATAAATGCAGAGTTTGTTGGTCATGAACTTCAAGAGGCCTTTCCTCCTGCCCTGCAGACCTGGAATGTCTCTGCTGAAAGCACAGAGCGTCCTGCTCAGCTGGGGCAGAGCTGCTCCATGTCCTCTTCACTCCAGAGCCTGTGCAGGACACAGCAAATTGTCCTTTCCAGGGGAACAGGAAGAACCCTGAGCAACCCCCACCACTAATTGTGCTGGAAAATAGAAGGCCAAAGTAGGCAGCTGCTTTGCACAGGGCTGTGTTCTCTGTGTTCTGCAAAAGCTTTATCATAAATGGATTAAATGGTGGTGAAATTGCTTTATGCCATCATATATACAAATGTAATATATATTACATTTTTAAACAGGTGCAATCCACTCTCATGGGGGCAGTTGCATCAGTTTGGGATTTTTTTAATAGGGTGCTTGGAAACAAAACCATATTTGGGATATTTTTTCCTCACCCCTGGGAGGAATGAGGGAGTTTGGGTATGAATGAAGAGTTTGGGTAGCACTTCAAGGGGAAAGCATCCCCCTGGATGGTGCCAGGGCTGTGGCAGAGAGACAGCTGGGAGCCAGCTACGTTTATACCACCACAGTCATGCAGTGCTACAGTAATATCTCTACTTTTATATGGCTTAAAACTCTGCCAGGATTTCCATTTGGTGTTTATGCACTGCTGGAGTATAAAGAATAAATTACAGTTTACCTAGTCTGAAGAACTTTAGTCATTAAGGGAACTCTGAGTATTTACTGAGCTGTGGAAAGAAGGGCCTGCCATCAGAGTTGGGTGTTTTTTTCATCCCGTTCTTCAAACTTTTCAACCATAGGTGCAGGTATAGGAAGATTGGGGGTGGTTTTTAGAGGAAAACTTCAAAATGTAAAGTGTGTCATCTCCAGTCTAGTAAGAAGAAGAAAGAAATTAGTGTGTGGCCTTAGGCTGTGTGAGACATTAATGTTTCTCCCAGCCAGGGAACAGCAAGGTACCACTGGAGAAGAGTTCCTGTGGGGTTGGGAGGCCCTGAGGTTCCTGAAGGGGGGACTGGCTGCAATATGGGCTTTCATGTGGGACCTCTGGGGGACTGCTGGAGGGCTGCTGCCCTCCCCAGATCAGATCTCTCTGGGTTCTGTGGGACAGCTTGGGCTGGCACATAAAGGCTGAGAAGCTCTCAGGCCATTCAGCCCCTCTGTGCTCCAGGAAGGGCAGAGCATTGCTCACGAGGGAGCTGAAGACTCCTTGGATGGTGGGTACCAACCACCACGTTTGGCAAGCGAGGGGAAACAGTGGCTGAGAACCCGATTTTAATCAATTACTTCAGGTCGTGGGATACTGCTGTCTTATACTGTTTGGCATATATTTATTTTGTCTAAGGGTAGGATTAGAGAAATCATTCCTCAGTATTATTCCAGAAACTATTTCTGCAAAGCTGGGATGTTTCCCACAAGGGCGATTTACACTGCATATTTGTTCAGGTGTTGTCTTTTTAACTCTGGGAAACGCAGCACCTTAAACTTGCCCCAGGGGTGAAAGATCACCCAGCCTTTCTATGCTAGCGAGGCTCGGGCAATCGGGAAGTATTTCCCACTGTTTAAGGCCCATTAGGAGGGAAGATAAGGCTCCTTTTTATTCATTTGATGTGCCACACAGAGAGCCCCCGCAGTCAGAGTGGCAATAAACCGAGCCGAGCGTGTTTGCTGTAGAGGATGCGCGCTTGGCAGGTGGGGCCGCTCCCGGGCCGGCTGCGCCGCGCTTGTCCCGTCCTTTGTCACCGCTGTCGCTCGGCTGCGCCTCGTCATAGGGAGCGGTGCTCCTGCCCTCTCCCCCTCCCCCCGCCCCGCTCCCCTTCCCTTTTTTTTTGTACCCATTTCGTGTAGAAAATTTGTATTTACTTTGGGAGTGTAATTTGTTCCTCATGGATAATGTGACCCTTAGCGGAGCTGGATCATGGGTTAGTTGAAGTGATATTTTCCGCTAATGGTAGTCGTACATCATTGCTGTCAGCTCGGGTTAGGAGGCAAGCACATTACAGCTCCATTTTACCTCTGCAGGCATCTGGGATTATTTGCCATAACTGAGTATGACATGACCACACTACAGAGTGCATTAAAATTTTACTAGCTTCTCAGGCAAGTTCCTTGGCTCCAGCCTGCCTCCAGGCAGCCGCAGTGATGGATACCTCCGAGGTCCTGACTTGCTGCACCAAGGATACTCAATGTCAATGGCCCAAACAGGTTTTGCTCTCCCCAGGGCTTGAGCCCAGCTCCTGGCAGTGAGTAAATAATGCAGAGCTGGAGCAGGGGAGGGCAGGTTGGCACAGACGCCCCTCCGAGGGTCCCCGGCGCGTTGGAAGCCCTGGCACTGTCACATCAGCGTCTTGAGACGCCGCTCAGCCATCAGGGCTTAAAAAGTGTCATTTGAAGGCTATCTTGTGGGGATAGAAATGAAACCATTGTATGAAAATTCAGACTGATAGCAAAAAGCATCCAGGGCTGTGGAATGGTATATTCCACATGATACATCATCCATTTATCCATAATTTATATCCATATATTATATGGTTATTATATTATATGAATGTCTATATTTTATATACAATTATTATTATTTATTATCGTTATATAGATATATAATTTGTATCCATCCATACGTTTAGTGGAACGTCCACTAAATGTGTAACAGGCATGGAGCATGATGCATAACCAGTATGGAATATGCAAATGCAGCAAACGCTGATGTTATGAGTGTGTGCTCCTGTTGCACTCGATTCTCTCTTTGTGCATATGTGCAGTCATATTTACACCTGTAGCAGCACACACCTATGCCCAGTATTTTAAATTTTTTTATTATTTTTGTATAAGCAATTACTGTACTCGTACAAGACCTTAGAATACCAGCCATAGCTTATCTGCATGGATATTATTTTGCAGCATGTGTTTTCATGTCTACTATGAAAATCATAGACATTGCTTTCATTGAACATATCTGTTTATATAGATGTACATTATTTGCAATGTGTCTGTTTATATATATTGACATTCCAAATTAGAGGTATAGCTATGCAGAGAAATGTGTGCTGAGGAAACTTGGGGGAGAGGTTAAATTGAACATAGTAGTGGTTTTAAATGCTTCTTGAAAAAGCATAATATATACCCCATGATAATTTTATTGCAGCCTCTTGGTGGTTTTATAAATATCTACAACACACGTCTGTGCTGCCCACAAGCTCTCCTCCCCACAGCAGCACTAATATCTATAATAATTTCAGGCAAAAGGTGCACAGTTATAGAGAATGTTTCTGTAAGGTAAGCAGGGATTGTGTGTATTTGAAATCCTCCAAGCTGGTCTCCTCTGTCCTCATTGTGTTGTTCTGTGAATTAGCAGATAAAGGAAGAATGGAAAAACTTCAGTTTTGTTTGTTTAGCCTTTTTGTTTTCTCTTTTAAAGTGTTTAACTGCATTTGTATTCGCTGTGAGATGAGAAGAGGGATGGGGTGAGCAACTCGTGGGCTTGTCGAGGGAAGACTGGGCTCACGGAGTCATGGGATGGTTTGTGTTGGAAGGGACCTTAAAGATCATCCCGTTCCAACTCCAGAGTGCCCCTGAATCCCCACCGTTCCCAGTTCAGTCCTGCCATCTGAGGTGCACACCACTTTTTCTGAAGTGTCCAAGGCCAGGTTGGACAGGGCTTGGAGCACCCTGGGATAGTGGGAGGTGTCCCTGCCCATGGCAGGGGGTGGAATGGGATGAGCTTTGAGGTCCATTCCAGCCCAAACCATTCTGTGATCTAGGGCTGAGTTTCAGGATGTGATACTGATTTGCAGGTTTTTTTGGTGTAACACAAAACTGGCAATAAATGCTCCCATCCTAATCGCAGCACTCTTTATTGAGGAGCCAAACTTTATTATGCCCATGAGTTTTACCTGTGCCTGGATTGTAGGATTTGATTCTCAGTAGGGGAGGAGAGAGGAAGAGATTAAAGATTAAAGCTGGTGATGTGCTCAGTACTGTACAAGAAACAGAAGAGACACTTTCAGACATCTCTAAGGATAACATGCAAATTCCTAAAGCCTTCCCAGCAGCTTAGATCACAGTAAGAAAGACATCCCAAATGATAGATAGTTTTGCTTGTTCACTTTATAGCGTTACATCTTCTTTTTAATATGTAGCAAAACTTTTATCAAAGTGGTTCCATGAAGGGTGTACGTGGGAATGCCAGGCAAGATTTCACTTTCAGGTGCCACTGGCACAGAGTGAGTGAAATCACAGAGTGGTTTTCTGATCTTGCACATAGCAAGTTGTGATTTCAACTCAGGGAAGATGTGTGTCTGTGTCTGCAGACAGTGCATGTGCCCACGTGCTCTCTCTGTCCTGACAGATGAGAAGTTTAACTTAATTTAGAATGTTTGAACTAAGATCTCTTAGTAGATTGAGAAGTTGTGTCTGTTATTTTGCACAAGTGTCTGTACACCTTCCACACAAAAGATGAGATGTCCTGAAAGGAAATCTGTGTCCTGAAAGCAAATCTGTGTCTGAAAGGTGCTGGCCCAATTCTTGTGATCACCACACCCCCACGGAGCTGCTGTTGGTTAGATATGAGCCTTGGGGGTGTGTTAATGGTATTGATGAGTGGGCACATATGATCTCTGTGTGTGGAGACAGAAATTCAGTCTGTGGATCTTGGAGTTTGGCCATGGACAAACATATCTAGGTTACACAAAGTGTTCTTTAAGGACTGTATGTTATTCAAGCATAATATTCATATACACTTTATGCTCTTGAATAACATCTGTTTTTCATAACAAATCAGGTTTTATAATCATGTATGAGGCATGCTCCCCATTCCTGAATGTCTGTTCTCACTTTCCCTTGAAAACAAAAAGGCTTGGGATTGAGAACTGAGAAGGTGAGACATTTCTTTGGAGGTTTCTTTAGAAAGAGAAGAAAAAAATATATAGAACAAAATTATGGCAGTTATTTAATGTTTTAATAGTCTTGGAGGCCACAACACATGTAACCGTCTCAGGTTTCTCACAAACATATCCAAGGACAGGCTGAAAACAAGGAGACAGGAAATTAAATGCATGCACCGATGAATTGAGAAGGATTCCAGCGAGGACCTGTTTCTCTAAATACTTCTCTCCATGCGGCTCAGGCAGGGCGTTGTGGACCTGGAAGTGGCATAACAGAGCTACTGTATCTCTTGGAGTCCAGAAATTCCCCAAATAGGGCAGAAGTGAAGAGAATAACACATGGTTTGAATTAGGGTTGGGCCTGCAGGTACCAGCAGAGTAAAGATGATTGTGGGCTTTCATCCTCCTGTTAATCCAGGGCAGGTTTGGCAAAACCTCGCCCTGCCTCCCTCCTCCTTCGTGGCATTGCCGGCCTAGGGAACCCCTTCTCCCAGAGTCTCTGCCTGCTCTGTCACTCTCCAGTGAACCCCTGAATTCTTTGCTGGAAGGAGATGGCTCCAGAGGTAGAGGAGGCAGAAATGTTCTGAGAGTCAGGGAGTGGGAGTTTTTAGAAAAGCGGATGTGCAAGCAGTGCAAGAGTGCCTGACCCTGGCTGATGTTGGTGGGGAACCCCATGAATGTGCTGGGAGCATCACAGAAGGGCACCACAGAGGAGAACAGGAAAAGCTCAAAACACGTTTATCTGACGACTGACTGGTTCTCCCTGGCTCCCAGTGTGGGCACACTGTGATGTGGCTACTGGTCTGCACACTGGGAGCTACTAAGGAGCTGGGAGTGTGGAAGAATCAGCTTAAGGTGAACCTGACATGCTTTGCTTTGGAAATGAGGGTCAACCAGTGTGCATTGACTCTTGCAAGCCTTTCTGTGACCTCTGCGAAAAGTCTGGATTCACTTGCAGGCATTACAAATGTGGCAGGTTTGTAATTTTCTTTTGTTAAGAAACATCAAGAAGACCTTTGTGTCTTTAAAAATTGCCTGGGCTTTCTAATTTATGCTGATCTCTCTCCTGAAAATGCACCACTGAATTTCTGGGCTTTGCAGCCTGCCTCCACATCCCATTTCAGCTGACTCTGGACAGGCAGACAATATTAAACAAGGTTGTTCATTCATAACAAAAGCATCCTAATTGAGTTACGTTATTACATTAACTGTAGCAATCAGATTGAACCAAATCACTGAGTGATAATGTCATTTTCCAGGGTATCATTTGTAGGAACCAGTTGTCCTGTAAGATGCAATAACTCACTTAATCCTGTGGAGTTTATGGTGACTTATGTATCATATCAAATTCCTTACTTTCAGGGAAAAACCGAGCAGTTAATGCATGGCTGTGAATGTGCAAGTGATGAATTTATAGAGAAACATTTAGCAGATCCTAGACAAACTGAAGAATGAGTGATTGTCTATAATAATCTCTCAGAAAGGGGGTGTTCTAGGAACGGGTAAGACATGAAACATTTTCAAACTGTGAACTTCTGCCAATACATGGGTGGTACAGTTTGTTTCAGGGGCTGATAGATGGCTGCTTTATTGGCTCTGAGCTGCCCATTGAGCACAAATTCTCAGCCAGAGACTGGGAAGGAGGGTAGAGGTGAATTTTGAACTGTACATGCCAAATGTTTACAAGTAATCTCATTTAGAAAACTTGGTTTCTGATGGCGTTTTCATGCGATACCAGGACACTGCTGGGGATTCCTTTTGACACACTTAGAGATGNGGTTTGTTTGTTTTTTTTTTTCTTTCATTGGTTTTGCAAAATCATGATGAGGAGAAGAGATGAGGTGTCGGGCAGTTCAGAGCAGAGGGATGAGATGTGGGACAGGCCAGGGTCAGCCCCTCCCCAGTGCCCCTGGGGGGCACACTCTGGTGGGCAGCGCTGAGAACCATCCAGCCTCCCAGTTCATGCCTTTCTCTTCCTGTGCCCTGCTTTGTTCCTGGCCTGCAGGAGCATTTAAACTGCCAGTAACTGCGTTTGCCTCAGGCATTGATATGAGCCCAGTGTAGCAGCCTGTGAGTGTGTTCCTTCTTCCTTTGTGGTGTCTCTGGCTCAGGAAACCTCGTGGCTGCAGCTCTGTCCATCACAGAGTGAGGGGTGTTCATCACCTCAGGCTCCTGAATCCTGCTTCCAAATGGGAGCTGAGGCCTGTGTAAAACCCTTCCAGCCCCTCCACTGCCTGGAGCTGAGGAGGTGGAAGTGCTGCCAGCCCCGAGAGTGCAGCCCCTGCTCTTGGTTGCGCTCCCTGGGTCACTTTGCTGATGGTGCCAGTGCCCACAGCAGGGCAGGAGGGCTGCTGGGGGGGTCGGTGTCAGGGGGCACTGCAAGGATGGGCAGTTGTTTTGAATATGGCAGAAATCCATAGCATCTTGTACTCCCAGGAAAATACAAACATGCTGGAGGATGGCAGTTACCGTGTGTCATCAGAAATGCAATGGAAGAGCAGCTCCATCAGACTTCTGTAGGATCACCAAGGAGCTTTTGTTTCTCTGTCCTGGTCCAAGAACAAGAGCAGCTCTGACCTTACTCCTTGCATGGTCTTTGTTTGTGGCTCCATTTCAGTGTAAACATAAGTTTCAATTCAGAAAACATTCGGCAACAGAAGCCTGAAATCCTAGTAATCTTCTATTTTTGTACTGCTATTTCTTGCAGCAGTCCTCAGAAACCCTGTCCACACTGGATTCCTGTGGACCTAGGCACAGTGCAGATAGAGAAATCATCCTTCCTCCCAAATCTTTTGATAAAAAATGAATGATATTGTATGAAAATAAGGGGGAATTAAATACAAATAAATGAAAACATTGCACAGGGAATGGTTTGGATTGGAAGGGACATTAAAGATCATCTTGTTCCACCCTCCTCCCCATGACTAAATATATCATTCATGTCAGGAAATACAGGTCTCCCAGATCCCATGCCCAGCATTCAGAGTTTTGCTTTGTTTTATTTCTGGTTTTGGTTTGTTTTATTTCTTAGTTTAGTGGCTCTGATAGTGATTTGTGTTTTGCTCTTGAACCAGGGAGCCTTGGTGCATCACTGCCCCTGAGTGCCAAGGGGACAGGTTGTGTGAGGTCAGGGTGTTCTCCAGGACATTCTGAAGACCAGCAGTGGTCTCTGGTATCAGAGATCCTCAGAATCCTCTGGTGCTACTCGCTCTCATCCCAGCAAGCATTCCCTGAAGCAGAAGACTGTGTTGTGGGACCTGTCAGATTTGCTCACAGAGCGTCTCCCAGGGCTACTGGGCTGGAGGGGGGTCCTGCCCTGCCCACGGGTCTGACAGGCCTCTGTAGGACTGGTGTCTTTCAGGATTCACCCCCTTAAAATCCACAGTGGATGCCTGAATCTGTGATTCTTGGCCCAGTATATGATTTCTGGGGCTCCTGGGGCAGGAAAATGAGAGGTGACTACTTGGCACTGTGCATTCCTGGAGGTTTAGCTGATGTGACAACTGGGACACTTTCTATGTTTCTCTTCTGTGCCTGATTTATATGTACGGTTACAAAATACTTATTTAAATTAATGATTGTCTTTAAGTAATTTAATGTTTGTTTTTGTTAATGGGAAACCTGACTAAAGAGCTTTCAGTGAGCTGCTGTAGCAAATCGTTACACACTCGCTGCTACTTCCTGTGGTAACATTTATCAGAATGGACTTATTGGATACTAATGCAGATGCTGCATGTAATTCAGTATAACTTTTATTGTAATTTACCAATAATTAGTGTCCACTTATTCTAAAGTGCTAATGACACAAAAAATTCCATTGGGGATAGGGGTCACTCTACTTTATGGACACTGAGGAAAATAGAATGGTTTGGATTGGAAGGGACCTTATGGACCCTCTATTTCCAGCTGGTGCTCCACAGCTCAAAATGGCCACAGTGCTCCAGGGACACGAGTCCAGCAGTATTTCTTTAGGTATTTCTTACACACAGGCAGTACATGGACTGGTTTCCTTTCTAGATTTAGGGACAGTGGCTGTGTGTCCGCTGGGCTGGGCTGTGGGGTGGATTGCAGCACTCTGGAAAAGCAGGAAAGCCGATGCTTTGGACTTCTGGGACAGGGAGAAAAATCAGAGTGCTCTCTGTGACTCATGAAATAGGCTGAGGGGGCTGAGCTGAGCAGTGTTATGTGTTTTTCCAGTAGGAATAAAGGACTGAAGCTGAAAATGCTCTTTACTCTGCCCTTTTTCACAGGGGAATGGCACATTTTTCTGGAAGTTCAAAATAAAGAAAATAAGACTATTTTCTCTACATAAATTCACTAAGGTTTAGTCAAAACTTCCCATAGCCATATTGCTCAATATATAATCTGTTTACCACAATATATGCCATACCAGTTAAATACATTAAAGAATAATACATAGAATACACAGAATAATACATACAAATATACATAGAAAATCACTAGATGAGCAGAAACCAAGTCACACTTAAATGGTGTGTTAAGAATGTTTTGTGAGTAACAGCAAGTCTTAGAACCAAAGCACCCCTTGTATAGCATCCATTTCAAAATGAGGCTTTTCTGCTAAAAACATGAAGCTGTGGGCTGCAGAGAATAACAAGCTGGAGCTGGAAGTGGACAAGAGTAAACGCTTGGATTCACATTGAAATGATTTCTCCTGCCTAGTATAATTTAACCTGCCCACACTGCTAAACTTCTGTATTACACAGTCCTGTCAGACTGTCAGGAGAAATGATAAGCCTCCTGGAAGCCTCAGCCTGTTACACAGGGAGAACATTCCAGCCAGCATTTCCTTGCACATTTTTAAGACTTTTAGCTTGGTCTCTCAAGTATAAAGAATACCCTGCTTCATGACCCCAGCCTCTCGCTAGTTGATAGATGAAATCTTTTCTTAAGCTGAGTCCCTCGTCTATTAGGTTTGCAGAATTCAGGGTTTCTCTTGAAGCTTCCTGGCGTACTGCCAGGAGTCCATGGCTTTGTTACCCAAAGAAATTGCCTTTTTATTAACAGGAAGAGGAATCTCTGCAATGGCAAAGGTGCCAATCTGCTTCCAGGTGAGGGAGAACAATTTTAAAAGCGTGGTCTCACACTTTTGCCACTGCCAATAACTACAAAAAGAATAGCAAAGAACTGTTGTAGTGGTTGGGGCTTTTTTGTTTGACTGGGTTTTAATTTGAAAAGCTGGGATATAGCACGAAAGCAAAATACAAGCTGTAGTCATTTCTGTGTTTCCCGTGTTCTTTTAATCTCAAATTTCTCATCACTATAAACTGTAGTCTGCATACCCAAGAAAAATGCACATAAAGTAAGCTGGGCTTTGGCTTCAATCTCATCTCACAAACTTGTGCTGTAAAACAGAGACACTCCTTTCACATGTACGTCTCAGTTAAATTGTGTTCTGGAACACCTGAGCAGGGATGGCTGTTTCAGGTGGGTGCTGTAGAAGGAATATTGCCTGTGCCATCCAGGCTGGAATCTGGCCATTGCAACGGCCCGGCTGGTTGGGATTGTGCATCATCACTGATTTTTCTGTGTCACACCAGGGAGTTTTACCTCTGCCATCCAAGTGAAGTAAATCAATCAAATGAGGCTTCCTAGGGATTCTCGTTTAAGAACTTCAGGGCTTTTTCATGTGACTGCTTACTCAGGACTCAGCAGCAGGTAAAGATTCCTGGGCCACAGCTAATCAGACAAGTGATTCCACTTACCTGAAATATCAGAACTAGTTAGGAAGAGATTCCTCAAACAGGAGGCATTCATGCTTATCTGTAGGTGTTGTTAAAGCCTTTTTTTCTCTTTTAGATAGTGAGCTACTGCACTTTTCTGGATTTCAGTAAAGGTGGCAAATAATTGAGAGGGGTGGAAATAATTAATTTCAGTACCAATTGAGAACCAGTTGTAGTGACAGATACTTTATTTGACCTTTTTGCAGGAATCACTGTGTAGTAAAACTCCTAAGCACATTTTCACAAGTGCAGAAACACTAATTCACATTTGTAAGAGACTGAAAGGCAGAAGGGCCCAGCAATATGCTGAGCAATAAACCACCATAGGGTTATTTAACTGATTGCTGCCTACAGGACTTGGATAAATTTCTAAGGACATGAAGAACAATGAAACAGTGAAGCAGGAAAAAGGGAATTCAAGATAAAGCACATTTTGAAGAGCTCTTTAATTAGTGACTTTAATTAGTTACAGATTCATATTCTAGTGTGTATGATTTCCCACCACCATAAAAGCATAATGAAAGATTCCCGTGCAAGATGCTCCTTCCCCCACTGTGGAGTTTCTTGCTTTAAAATCCACTGCAAGTGCCATCACATTCCCTTCTTTCTTTTGCTAATATTGACCTTGTAAGGGGCTAGACTTGCAGTTGTTATAAATCAGTCCAACACTGATTGCTACTGAGCTTTCTTGATTTGCATCAGCTAAGGCTCTAGCCTTTCTCTGAGCATGAAATGAAGACAGAAGTCAGTGCTAAATGAAGTTGACCCTTTCCCTTAATTTGCAGTCAGTGGAGGGGCTCCTGAAATTTGAATTGCCAGGGCTGTGTCATTTGTGTCCCTTGGACAGTCACAGTTCAGGTCAAACTGCCAGACTGCCTGGCTAAGACCTGATTGAAAACCTGAGCATGTTTGTTCCTGCCCCATTTTTATATCTGGGATAAAAAATTATCCCAGTACCCTTGCTCAGGTGTCAGGACAGTTAACAGGGAAGAGTCTGTGATGGGCAGGGAAGTAAAACCTGCAATCCATCTCATGAACTGCACTTCTACCTGGCAGAGCAAATCTCTCCTGGTCTCGCTCCTAACAAATCCAGCATCTTACCTCTTTTTGCACATTCTAACATGAATCACTTGTAGTTTAAAAGTCTAAAAGAAAGTGATGAGAGTGTAACCACTGTGGTCTGTCATAAGAAGGGTTATGCTATGGCAAATTCATCTGCAGGGGGATTTGTGTGTATCTTTTAATATTCAGTAGCCAGCCAGATCTCATCTGATGTCCTCCCAGAAACGTGGGATCCTTTGTGGGTTTGTTACCTTATGTCGAATGTTTCCCAGGAGTGTTGAGTGCTTAATGCTGAGATATCTTTGTGGCTTTTCAGCTCAGAGTTCTGATTGTGAAGACGTGAAGGGAAGAAATGATTGGGAGGATTTGTCACCTGGTTTCATTTGAACAATTGCTTTTCCCCCTTGGTCAGATGTGGGACAGAACAGGAATCACCTAAATGTAGACAGATTGCAGTAACACATGACAGTTCTTTATTGGTTTCCATTGCCTATGCTGCTCATTTCCCCAGAGGAAAGGGTAGCTAATACTGTATATTGTTTAACAAAACCAAAGGGAAGGATAAGCCAGTGCATATGAAACGATGGCTCTTTATTCTCCATGTGCACTGAATTGAATTGCAATTTCCTCCTTTCATTTTCTCTTGGTTCTCTGTATGTTAGAGCAGCTAGGTATGTTTGTAGTCCTTCACCAGCAAATGATCACTGGAGGCCCACAGGTAATGAGTGGACACACGTGGTGCAGTGGCAGGGTTTTCAGGCACAGCTCTGCTAATGAATTGATGGTGCTACAAAAAGGCTGGGGGCAGCCCGGCCCCCTCTGGGCAGGGGAACTTTTACATGATCCCATTTTAGCTTATTGCAAACCCTTTCTGTCTCTGTTGTAGGTATTGCACACCTTTATTTAGATATTTCTTTTAGCCCTCTCATTGTAGCAGTGTATAAATTCAAGATCTGTCTATCTGAGGAGCTCACAGTTGGTGCTTTCCCTTTGCAGAGACCAAAATTAGGCTTCTCCCTTCTGCACTCGTGCACATCATTACCAGGTGGGGAAAACAGAATTTGGGGAAGGTTTTCAGAGGTGCAAGAAAGAATATGAGGTCCTAGTGAGGGAGGAGGCCAGCTGAGGTGGTATGGNAGCTGTTTCTTTGAATAAAAAAATTTAATAATGGCAAAAGCTTGTAGCTGGTCCCTGGGGTAGAATAGAGGCTAAGGATGTAAAAGAATGATTTGAACAAACAGTCTCAGGAGGATAAATGAAGTGCTATCAGTTCTGTAAGTAAAGGGAAAATATATATAACTGAAAATATTTGCCTAGTTAAGCAACTTCTATAATAAAACTTTAGCCACAGCATTAGCAGCTTGGAATGGATTTTTAAACCCAGACAATCTAGGAGACTATATTTAATTTTCTTAATAGACATACAATGTTGAGATGTCTAAATCACGTGACTTCTGAAGGACAAGGTTTGTAGATGACATTTGGATGCCTGGAGATATAAATAAGTTTCCTGTGGGACTTCTAGAAGGGCATAAGCAAATCAGGCAGCCCAGCTAGTTTTGATTTTAATTGAGTTGCATACCCAACATGCTTTTTGTGTCTCTTCCTTCCTGCGAGGATTTACCTTCTCTAGCACAAGACAGTTTAAAGCGATACTTGGAAGCCTGAGTCACTTTGCTTATAGAAAATGTACCCCTGAGCTCCTCAGGGCCATGCTGACAGCCTGCAAACTGGAAGCACATGTCCAGCTCTCTGCTATGGGTCATGTGTGGCTGCTCCCAGTACTGGCCAAGCAGCAGCGCTTGTGCCAGCCCTGCCTGCCAGCCAGCCATTCCCTGTTCCAGGCTCCGGAACACAATCCCTACAGCTCAACCAGCGCAGCCTGGGCTGGCTTGCATCTAACAGACATTAAATAAGGAACTACTTTGATTTTCCTAGGCTGCTACACGCTCCTATCCATAATGCATTGCTGCAGAAAACTGCTGATGTGAATATAAAACCTGGGAACGGGAGGCTGCGTGGCTCGCGCTGCTCCGCGTTGTTCTGTGCTCCGGGTGGATCCTGTCCCTCTCTGTTCCAATGACCTTGCTGTCATGTCCCGGGGACCTTATCAAGGATTTCTGCCAAACTGCAGCGAGCCACAGCCATGCTCCCACCCCTGATGACTGATGATCTTGGAAGTGGCAGTTAATTGGTGAGAACAAGCCCCGGCAAGGCTGGAGCAGGGCCCCTCTTCCAGCCCTGCTCTGCAGCATCCTGCCAGTGCATATGGGCTTGGGAGGGAGGGAGCACCCCATCCTCCATTCCTTTTGTTCCTCTCTTTGTTAAGTAATTAATCTCATTCTGCTGAGATAATTTTTTTCTATTAAAAGGGGAAAAAAAAACCCTTCAGTCAAAACAACATTTGGGGGAGAGGA
The DNA here is from genome assembly GCA_013390105.1 of Tichodroma muraria. NCBI lineage: Eukaryota > Metazoa > Chordata > Aves > Passeriformes > Sittidae > Tichodroma > Tichodroma muraria. Next base: position 17,599 of record WAAG01036963.1, on the reverse strand, counting down.
GGAGGGAGGGGGAGAGGAGTCCTCCTCACAGTTTGTTAATTGGTTCTTTCACCTGACAGTAGTTTGTGTCAATTAACTTGATACTCAGTGAAAGTGAAATTAATCCACCTGGGTCAAAAGCAGCTATTAATTTTTAATCAAAACAAAATGCTCACTCGACAGATTTGTAGCTCCACTTAGAATAAACAAGATACGCATGAGGTGGAATGTGCCACAGGCTCTGCTCCGCAGAGGTGCTCCTGGGGATAATTTCTTTCTCTCCTGCAAAGGGCAGAGGTGAGACAACTCATCTGCTAATGACAGTTGTCTTCCAAAGAGTCTGTTCCCCCTCGTGGATGTGCAGTCTTTCCCCAGGGTGTTTCCCCCTGGAAACCAAACCCTTCCCCCACTGGAGGTGGGCAGCAGGGGCTGAGGCTGTGAGGTGTGGGACATGCTCCTCCCTCGCCCTGCTGGGGTCAGGACATCCCTCCCTGTCAGGCCATCCCTCCCTGGGACACACCCAGACACAGCCTGTCCCTGCTCTGTGACACATGGAGCACCCGGGCACCCCATGGCACCTGCAGCCCTCCAGGGCCTCTGTTGGCAGGGAGAAGGTGACTCTCTCATGGGTAGGTGCTTCCTCCACGAAAGGGAGCTGGCAGCACAAAGCTGTCCCAGGATTTCTTCTGTCCTGTGCACTAAAACAATGAGGGCAAAAATCTCATGGAGATTGTTTTGCAGAAACTCCATGATAGCTCCAGGGTCAGTGTGTTCCAATTTATCCAAAACACAGGCAGAAGCAAAAACTTTGGAGTTTGCTTTTGTGTATGAGATGCATTGGGATTAAATGCTATTAATAATGACCTGTGCCAGACCTAGGCCTTAGTTCACAGAATCCTAAAATGTCCTGAGTGTGAAGGGACCCCCAGGGATCACTCAGTCCAGCCCTGCACAGACGCCCCACCAACCCCACCCTGGGCACCCCTGGGAGCTCCTGCAGCTCCGGCAGCCTCGGGGCCGTGCCCATTCCCTGGTCAGCCTGGGCAGTGCCAGCACCCTCTGGGGGAAGAGCCTTTCCCTGATCTCCAGCCTGAGCCTGCCCTGGCACTCCAGCTGTTCCCTGGGTCCTGTCCCTGGTGACAGAGAGCAGAGATGGGAGCTGTCCCTCAGGAGGAGCTGCAGTCTCTAATGGGGTCTGAGTCAATCTCCTCCAGTTCAGCTGGTGAGCTGAAGGAAGTCAAGGTGAATTATGCTTGAGGTATGTACAGGAAAGCCAACTTCCAAATCTCCTAAGGTGGTCTAAAATTCCTCTTTTCTCTTTTCCGTCTCTCTTTTGTTCTCTTCTTCTTGAAAGCTTCAATCTCTGTTAGACTCAAAGGGAATAAAATAGGAATCCCTCTACTTTGCTCTGTCCTGAACATGTAGCAGCAGCTCTCGGGCTCTGAAGAATGGATTATCTGTGTCACACAAAAGGTGATGGAGTAAGTGCAGCCTGAGGGGCAGATCCCAGCAGAGCTGGGTTCCTGTTCCATGTGTGGCACAGGGAGCAGCAGAGAGGAAGCGGTCTCTGGTTTGTACCTGTGGTGCAAAGGACAGAGATAGTTTAAAAAAAATATTTGGTATCTGATTTTGTGGAAGGAAGCTCCATTATCAGCCCTGTTGGGTCTGACTCTCAGAGTGCAAGAGATGCCCACATGCACCAAGTCATCCTGCAGGTGCAGCTTGCTAGGTGAGTCCTACAGGACCACAGTGGGACAACCTCATCACCTGCCACGAGCATTTGGAGAAACAAATTATGGTTCTGCAGCCAGCACAGCACACCCCAGCTCCTCTGGAGATGACAGATGGAAGATTAATAATGAACTGGGAATAAACTGTTCTTCAGAGGGTCCAGGGGGAAATTCCCATGGGAACTCTGCAGCTGCTCCGATGTGGTAGGAGCCATGTGTGGGATTTTCCTCTGCCCTGAAGCACCAGCTGTGGTGCTGGGCAGGGGAAGCAGCTCACTGGGGACTGACCTTGCCCAGAGGGAGCAAGGCATCTGTGCTGCCACTGCGGGGAGCAAGCACTGGCAGACCTTAAATGAGGAGGTGTCAGTCCTGCACCCTGCAGTGCCTCAGTCCTCTGCTAAAGCAGCTCACTCCGACACCTGCACTCACAGCTATTCTCACTTTCTCATTACTTTCTAGACAATAAGTATCAAGCCTTAGAGGGTATTTTCTCCCCCCTCTTTTTTTTTTTTTTTTTTTTTTTTTTTTTTTTTTTTTTTTTTTTTTTTTTCCCCAAGTTTTTCATGTTTTTGGGTTTTTTTTTTCCCAAAACTAAATTGGTTTTTTTTTTTTTTTTTTTTTTACTGCTGTGAGTATTCTTTTGTGAGGTGAACCTGTCTGCACACCAGAGTGCTGGGGGGCATTTATACCTGTGCAACCTATTACCTGCTCCTGCACTGATTTGGCCAAATGGATGAGAACAGTCCCTCCACCTGCAGTAATTCATTAACCAACAGTACCTCACACTCCTTGTGCAGGGGAGCCTGATCTCATGTGTGACACTGCTCTTTCAAGTGTTCCTCTTTCCAATATTGTAATTAAAGGAAATCTGACCTATGTGCTGGAGTTAATAGATATTTTTATTACACATGCTCGAAGACATAAAATGGTTGCTCGTTCTTCCTTCTCTTCCAGCTCTGTCTGGTCCATTTAGCTGCCAGGATTGCCTGGAGAATGTGTAACCTGGATTACTGTTAGGATTTTAACAGAAAAGAACATATTCTCCAGTGACAGGGAAAGGCAAGTGAGTGACAAAGGAGTGACAGCCTCCTCCAGTGTCACATATGCAGAGGATATTAATAGGCAGCAGCAAGACAAGGATGTGGTTCAGAGCACGGAGGGCTGTGGCTGTCAGACATTAGCAGCAATAGCAGCAGTAGAACCAATAATAATAACTTTATACAGCCAGATAGATTAGCTGGAACCTGCCACTGCCCTCGATGTTCTCATGGAAGGTGCCCCAAAACCTGTAGTGAGCATAAACCACCTGGCACTCATTAACTCCTCATTCCACAGAGGAGATCTTCAGCACCAAAGGGACCATAAAGCTGGAATATCCCATGTGTGCTTCATAAAAGGGATCCTGCCAAGTGGTGGGTTGTAGGCACTGCTTCCTGGAGCATCCCTGGATCCACTGCTCTTCCAGATGCTTTCCAAGCTGATTCTGCCTCACCACCATTGTGAGAGAACAGCCTCAGCTGCTTTGTTTGTGTGGCACAGAGGGTAGCAACCCTCAGGAACTGCTCTGCACCTCACCCTGTGTTACTGGCCTTTAGCCATTCCTTCTTCTCACCTTCTTGTATTTTTCTTTTGTCTTTTTAATCTTTTCTGTAACAAAGTGTGAGATTGGAAGACAGTGTGATGCTCTGACAAGTGGAAGCTTATATTTCTGATTATTTATTTGTATCTCTTGTAAATAGGTAATCCTTTTTTTTCCCCTTTCAAGTTAATGTAATTTAGTTGCAGAGAGATTAGGGAGCTTATCTGAACTCAGGGAGGAAGTTTAGTGTTCTGAGGCTTAAACCTTCATAATCAGAAATGTTGCTTCGTCTTTTGCTCCAGCTTATAACAACCACATCAGGTGCTCAAACCAATAACATGCAAACAACACAAGAAGCCTGTCCCCAAGTCTAATAATATCTGTAATGACTTGGATGCAGGGGATTAATGACTAACAGGCTTTAATGGGCCTCAGATCATCAACTGCCTCTCTGTTGGTCATTAATCCCCACGAAACAGCCTGTGCTGGAACTACCATTGCTTAATTAGAACATGGTTGGCCAGTTGCTGCACAGCACTGGCTGTGGCTTTGGGGGAATAAAGGGAATAAAATGGCTTTATGTTGAGTGTCAGATGGACCTTCTGCCATTCTCCATGTGCCTAGAGACAGTGCATCCTCAGGGACAGGCTGGAAGGCAGACTGGCTGAACTCTGCCTCTTCATCCTTGGACTCTTTCTGGCTCAGGACAGTCCTTACTTCATTTCAAGGCAGAAAATCCTACATTCCTTTAGAACTGCTGGTAAGGTCTAAAAGGCAGTGAACTGTATTTTTTCAGAGATGGTAAAAGTGTGTTTTTAATAGAAAACACCAGGTTTAAGTCACCTCATTTACTGGGGTGCAATAGCATGGGTTCTCTCCTCTTTCCACATTTAATTTCATTTCATTTCGTATTTATTCATTGCATCTTCTTGCTAGTCTAGAGCCATGAGGGAAATACATTTCACCTGTAATTTTCTGAGAAGAATAAAAGGGATTTAATCCTTTCCTAGTTTGGATAAACATCCGTGTGATCCTCCCTTACCTTAAGTTATGGAAAACTACTTTTCAGAAGTCTTTGACCACTGTTCGTTCAAGCCCCAGTTTGAAGAAGATACTTTTTCAGTGGCGATATCAATTATTCATTATGTCCCCAAACAGCATAACCCTACTTGTACGTGCTCCAAGTGTGATCCAAAGCCCGGTGAAATCTTTCTTTTCAGTGGGTTTGGATCAGGCCCTGGAAGCACCCGGATATCATGAATGAAGCTCCACTCTCTGCTGGGTATGAGGCTTGTGCTGTCCATGGGATTTGTTGTAATTAAGTTTATTCTTCCCAACCTCAGGCTGATCCTTTGTTTTGATGGCCTGTGCTCCTCTGCTTCCCATTAGCCATGAATAGTGTTTGATGCCAGAACAGAGTGGGGAAGACGCTTTTTCCACAGCCTCATGTGAAATTTGGAACATTTAGACATCTTTAGAATATACTACACACATTCCACTTTTATAAGGCCAGTTAACACTTTCAAAAGTTTTATGAATTCCAGGATGTAAGCAGAGTCCTCGTTAGCCTGTTTGGGATAAGCCCTAACAGCCTGGCCCTGGAGCTGCACAGTCACTCCCTGGGCTGTTTATGAGCAGTAGTTGTGACCAGGTCATTGAGAATGGAGCACCATCAGTCTCCACACAGTCTCTCCACAGGTCTGGCTGCCCACTTCAGCCTAGTTAAAATTTTAGGAGCAGTAAATGGGGAGATCATGAGTATGAGGTGATATTCTGACCAGTATTTCCAGACTCACTGGGTCCTGCATCACCCATTAGTCTCCAAATGCTTTCCATAAGAGCACAGCCCCATGGCTGCCAGGACAGCTAAAAGTGGAACCTGCACAACAAATCCATGCAGGAGGTGGTGGAAAGTGATCACAGCACAGTCTGATGCTGCCTCCCATGCTGTCATCCACAAATCCTGGGGCACTGCCAGGAACTGGAACTGCATTGGAGAGCCACACTTACGATACTCCTGTGAAGCACACGGGTATTTGGAGCTTTATTTAAAGATCTGTGGGCTCCATGGAAAAAGAAATGTGTAGAGGTGGAGTGGAAGGTTGACCATTTGCTGTGTAAAACATCAGTCAGGACAAGGTCACCAGAGGTCACTTGCTTTATTTCATGCTTCCCACCCTGTCATTGGAAGAACCACGCAAGCTTTTTTGCAGATTTTGTTTGGTTTTGATTGGGGTGATGGTGTGTAACACTCCATGGCAGTGAAATGAGTAGGTGTATTTATAAATCTCTAAGTTACTTCTCAGGAAATATTAAGCATTTTATCAAGATCCTTAAAACCAAGTTTCATCTGTAGAAAATTGCCTCATGCTGTGACTTTTTCACTGAGAATTTGAGTCCATTACCTACCTATTAAGCAGTTAGGAGATCTGATTTTAGTGTCTGTAATAGAGCTTTTAATTTTAATGGAAAGGAGTGGTAGCAGATGCTGCAGTGCAGAATTTCACATGTTCCCTGCTCTTCTGGAACTGCCCAAGTTGCAGGATTCAAACCAAATTATGGAGCTTTTGTCTTCCAGGAGCAGGAGTGGGGTATGGTTGAAGCTCTTTCAGTGCTGAGAGCCCAAAGGGAATCTAAGCACCACTTAAATGTTTCCACCAAGGTTCCCAGGCTGAATCTGTATTTAAACAGAGTACAGGGGCTATGCTGCTCCTGTAGCACTCAGGAGAAACCCACCCAAATGGAGATAGGCCATAAAAGGCTTGTTGGTGTCTTTATCCTTTCTGCCTCCTGGCCTGTGGAACAGTCCTTACCTCATTCACCTTTCTTTCATGTCTTAGCATCCATGTCTTCATTAGAGACACAAGGAAGAAAATCTAGAATATTTTGCTTTGAGATAATCAGGTCTTTGGGCACTTTGTCTTCCCACTTTGAACTGTGGGTGTTATGTAGAGAATCTCAGTCCTCTTCTCCCAGACATTTTCTCACTAAATACTAAAGTTGTGGGAGACTCTGCCTTCTTGGCAGTGTTTTCCTCCAGCTGAGAGGGGTAAATCCTTCAGCAGTTTGATCATTTCTGTCAGCATCTGGTGAGTCTGGTAAGTCCCAGGTATCTGAGGCGAGCTGCAGGTGTGAGACACAAACCTACCCATCTGGGGGTGGACCTGGCTGTGGCTGCACAGGCCTCTCTGTAGCTCACATTTAGGGACAGAGATCTGTAATATTGAGCCCCCAGACCAATACAATCAGAGCTGTTTGACTAGCTGGAGCACCAAGTCCTAGCAGGCAATAGAAAGCATTTTAATCCATTTATATTGATACAGCCAGAAGAATAAAGTGTCTGCAAGTACCCTGAGATTAGCTGATATTCTACAAGCAGACTCTTTCACCAATTTATCTATGTTTCAGTCTCAAAGAAGTGAATCCTAGCTGGGAGACAGAATTCTGCTACCCAGAATAACATCCCAGTTCCTAGTGAAGGAAGTTTTGGGTTTTGCAAGCTCTTTTGCATGAGTTCTGTAGGAATTTCAGACTGGCTGTAGCAGAATAGGTCTGGACACTCAAACACTGCCAATAATAATCACTGTCAAAATGATGTTTCCTTTTTCTATTTTTTTAAAAAATCTGGATATGATCAACAGCTCTTTGCATTGAGTTTTCTGAAATGAGACAATATACACAGAATTTTAACATGCTTCAACTTCAGCACTGCTGGCACATTATAATGTGGTATTTCAGTCATAATGTCCTATTTTTTTCTTTATCAGTGCCTCAAGAATGGTATCAACCTATTATAAGAATGATAAGAAAAGCTGAAATTAAAAAATATATTCTAAAGCTATTCTTCTGATTAAAAAAAAGGATAATATGCATTAGCTATTGAAAATAAGGAATGTTTCCTTTTTGAATTCTAGATGTTTGGGGCATGGTGATCTTTTTGCTCAGGGTGAGAGGCAGTGGATGTAGTGAGGGTACTTACCCAGAGCCAGGGTCCACAGGTCATATCACTGTATGAGGAATAAACAGGAGAAGGAATATGGCATTTAGGTCCTAAGTAGCTGTTGTGCTCTGACAGATCTTTCATCCCTCTTAGAGTGCCATTTGGGTTAGACGCACATTTGAAATTGCTTGTAATATTCAGGAATCACAGACTTCTGGTATTGTCCTTAAAACAATTAGAAATTCAAGTCTAAGGGGGAAAACAGTGATTTTTATTTGCTTGGGATTTTCCTTTTAAATAACTGTATATCGTTCCTAGACATCCTATGGCTTTGGCATAGTGCAGTAAAGGGAGGAATTTACACCAAGGCCCCTCATCTCCATTCCTTCACCTTTTCTCCCCCAGAAAACCTCAACCCCTTTATCCAGCAGCTCCCAGTGCCTAAAAAGAAACAACTGTTTCTTAAGGAATGAGATGCTACCAGCAAACGGTGCAATAACTCTTCCTTAATTCAGTCCACTTCTCCAGCCACTGTCAATTACTCATATGAAAACCAATTTTAAGTGTATTCTTCAAGGTTAAATTCCCCCAAAGCCCGTGGACTGCTGCCAGGGGCTGTGAACCCTCCATGCAGGTCACCCGGTATCTGAATCTTCTGTTGCAAATCACTGCTCTCCCCATTACTCCTTTGGCATGTACCTGATTTGGCTGACATTTCCATAATTAATTTATAACAGCAATAACCCTGAGATAAGCCTATTTATAGATTTGTGCAAGCCCTATAAGACTATAGATAAAATCTTGCTTCATTAACATATTTAAAGTACTTGGGAGACTCTTGCCTGATAGTGTAGTTGGTGTGATTATCAAATTATGCGATGGAAAGCTCAAGTGTTTAATGTGCATTCAGTGCCTATAAGCTGCTTTCCACTTGAGATCACAAGGGTAATTCAGGGGACACAAACGCCGTCCTGGGCTGTTGACCCAAGGAGTTCTGTGTACTGCCAGGCACTGCCGAGCTGGGGAAGGAAATTACTCTTTTTCACATATTTCCTTTCAGGGAATTTATGAATTCTTTGCATCCATTCTCTGCAGTTATTTTTCTCCTGTCATTGACATCAGTGCAAAGTCAAGGGTAAAATAATGCCAAATCAGAAATATACTCATTCAGCTCTCCCAGGTGTAAAAGTTATTTTATGGTTTGCATGCAAGAAAGAATTTGGTGGTATACATTTTTTTTTTCTCTAAATCATCTCCAATATATTTTTTTTTTTTGTTCAGCTGGGTTTGGTTTTTTTTTGCTTTTTTTGGGGGGTGTGTGTGTTTTTGTAACACAAAATGAGATTGTCATTCCAAAAGTCATACACGTGCATGTGGAAGAATGGTTTATCTCTGTCTGTGCTGTGCAGGGGGAGCTTCCCAGAGAAGCCAGGTAGGCTGAGTGAGACAGAGGAAGTACAGGCTGTGGCAGCAGCATGGAAATGATGCTCAGTTTGTGCCTTAGGATAAAGCACAGAGAGGACAAAACAAGTGAGGCGAGTGGGGGCTTTTTAGAAATATGACAGAGCTTGTGTCATGGCTCAACACTGACACACTCCCTGATGAGTTCCTCCTGACAGAGGCATTCCTGAGGTATTTCGCCACAAGCCAAAGGAAGCTGCAGGAAGATGTGGGTTCCCCAGAGATTGTGGAATCTCAGTCTGCACTGTGCTGCAGTGGAGATTAGAGCTCTGTGCGTCCTGCTGGGCGAGGAGCCTCTGGACCACTGCTGCCAGATGTGCTCTGGGTGATTGATGCAGACTCCTCCTCCGTCCAGCTGCACAGGTAATTGCCAACCTGCAGCTGCCTGTGCCGCAGAGTTGTGCTTGTTACAGACCTTAAGATATTTAATTTGTAAACACTTAATAACGCACAGCCTACTTGGCTGGTCTTATCTGTCAACCAAATCAAAATCAATATGTCCCCAGGGCATAAGCTATGATTGTCTGGGCTGCGGAGTCTAATAGGATTAAGTGTTTGGGACCTTCTCTAACATTACAGTCCACAATCCTAGTTAGAGAAAGTTAAAGACCAGCTTGCCACTGTAGCAGGCATGATTGCTTAGGGGTCTGAAAAATCATTAAAGCTTGTCCTCTTAAACGTTGATTGTTCCCTAGTGATTTATTGACAAAACACAAAAAGTGCTCTATACTGCACTCTAATTATATGTATGAGGCTAGGAAATCTCATGGGAAATTAAATAAAATTTACAGCTTGATGGTTTTATGCTCTTGGGAGACATACCTTCTTAATAAGATCTTATAGCTGGGAATATTTATGAGGTTAAAATCTGTGGGCTTGAGCAAAGACCTAACCTTTGCAAAGGGAGGGGCCTTTGTGTTTTTCTTTCAGTAAATAATTTCAATGAAAAGCACAGTAGGCAAAAATTACAATAAAGGGATATAGTGGGAATTACCAAGTCATTGTATTCAATCCCTGTCAATAGGGGGAACTTCAGAGGTGGAGAAGGAGCCAGGGCAGCTGCCTGCCCGTTGTGACATTCTGGAGTTGGTGTTTGCACTGTTACCTGTGACATTCCTGTCGTGGCCGGGTGAGCCCATGCAGAAGCTGTGAAGGCAAGGGACAGTCTAAGGCTTTCTAGCTGGGGAAAGTGTGACAATGATTGTTACAGACATGTACATGCATAGTGCTATGTATGGTTTTCTCTTGTGAGCAAAATAATTGCAAATCATAGAATCAGAGAATATCCAGAGCTGGAAGGAGGTCACTGCAGTCCAACTCCCTGCCCTGCACAGGGTCAAACCTGCAGATCTGCAGCCTGGGCCGTTCTTAGTAAAACTGGGGAGCCCAAAGTCCTTGGAGATGTGTAATAGTATGATCTTTATATTTGGGAATGGTTAGATAGTTCCTGTTTGTTATCAGATCACATTTGTGATCAGACATTTTAAGTTGGTACTTTGGGTCCGAATGGGGCTGATGAGAGCAGGACGTCGATGCAGTGTAATAGTGTCACCAAATTCCCCGAGATGTGGAGACTAAATCTGTACGAGTTGGCTGTATAAATAAAAGGAACATGCCCTTTTCTCACGAGCTAGAGCAATTATGGGAGAACACAAATAGAATCAAAGGTGGTAACAAAATTGGCCAGAAATCCCTAGTGAAGTTTCGAATGTTTTATTAAATGGGACCCTTTGGAAGTTGGCCTAGGAGTAAGAACAAGAACACTTTCCTAGCAACTCCTGAAATGTAAAGGATAATTAATATACAGGACAATTCTCTCTAGGCCCTGAAGCAGTTTTTGATTAAGGCACTTAACTGGGACTTTGGAGAATTAGGTGCACCACTTGATTTTGACGTAGAGCAGCTTTGTGATATTGGGCAAAGAAGCGCATCTCTCCACGCCACAGTTTCCTTATGTAGATAGGATTGTGATCCTTTATCTCCCTTTCCTGTTCATCTCGTATTCTCTTTGAGGCAAGGACGATGTGCCAGGCTCCAGCACGTGGCCCCCAGCAGGGACTCTCTCTGTTGTTGTCACAGCCACAACAAGGGGCTTGTCCTTTATCTCTGTAACTTCTGAACGTGCGTGGTGATAATTCTCACCAACTTCTCCCTGCTGTCATCCTCTTCTTGGTCCACAATGAAAACAGAAACAGCTTAATTAGAATATGCCTGACAGGAGTCCATGAAGAAAAGATGTAAACTCTCCTGGTTGCACAACTCAATTGTGATGCTAATCTAAAAATTAAATTCTTTCTTCGTGCCCTTTTAAAAAGGCATGGGAAGGGAAGAGGGCAGAGGAAAGGTGTCACCTCTCCATCTGTCTGAGAGATGATCTGTACTAATAATCCATGCCCTGGACTCCAGCTTCTCACCTCACTTACCTGGAGCAAATCAAAGGTAGCTCTATTAAAATGTATGAAAGTACTTGGATGCAAAATGCCTTGATGTTAAATGTATGGAGAATAAACTTCAGTATATTAGCTACTCCTTCCCCCAAATCCTTCTAAATTCAGCAGCCATGCGAATCAGATTTGTGTTCCTGTAAGGCTGCCTTTTCATGTGATAGCTCCAATCATTTATGGAGCAGACTTGCCTAATTTTGTATCCCCCCACCCCACACTCCTGCTCCCCCCATGCACACACCTTATCCTCGCCCTCCTGCACACAATGAAATGTCTGATCAGTTCAGAGAGAGCTTAGAAAGCCTCTCCCTGGGATGAAGGAGAAATTTATTAGTGAAAGACAAGACTCCCTGATAATCAGGGAGTATTGAAATCCCTGATTTAATTTGAATATGGTACGGAGCATGTCTCTTCCTGCCTTCATTACTGTGAAGTCTGTGCCTGATAATGTGTCTTTTTACTTAAGGATATTATGCTGGGGAAAAAATGCTTGATGGGCTACTCTAGCTGAGGTGAAAAGGTTTTGGTATGTTTTAATAAAGATGGATATCACTGAGAATGTTTGAAATATGTGGAAGTAAGATTTGTTACAAGTTACAAATCAAAGCCTAAAAATGTCACTTATCTCCTAATGATACTTCTACACAGATTATTAATTTCATTTTAGGAGACCAATGAATGTTACATTTTTATGACATTGATTAAATGTCTCACTGCCATCCTCCCATCCATCCTTTTCATTTTCAAAAATCCATATCCGACTTTAACAAAACCCAGCTCATAAATTTGTGTTTTACTGCTCGCCAAAGCAGAGTTGGATGGCAATCCGCCTGCTAACTTTGGATTTGCACTCCTCTTATCTCTCAGAATCACTGGTCTGCCTTGCTTTCTTTTTTTCTATCCAAACAGTATTTCACATGTGAAATGTGTTTTTCAATATTCACTCGCTATCTTACATCGAAAAATGTGTTTTGGCACAGACAGCACGGCTGGTGCCACCAGGACTTCAGAAAGAGGCACAGGAGCTGCTGCTCAGTGACTTGAGGAAAGTATCTTGAAATATTTTGGTGGCTCCTGCCTCCCTCAGTGGGAGCTGCACCTCCAGCCCTCTGGTCACAGGCAGGTATTCATCCTGCAAGAGACAGAAGATGTGAAAAATTCCCTCCCTGCATGGACTGACCTGCCCCTGCCCCTGCCCTGGATATGCTTGGCTGACATTTAGGTAAATTCCACATGGTGCCAGACCACATTTATGACATTTTCCTTTCTTGCTCTTGTAATGGTGCTGAAGTAGTGTGAGGGAGAGGGACAGAATCTTCCTGTCCCTTTCCCATTCCTGTTCCTCACCTCCTCTCCCACCCACATTAAACTCTACCTCTGGCCTTGCCACTTGCATATTTATAGTCTCCTGATCTCAGATGGGTAAGAAAAAATCACAAGGGAAACAAATTAAGGCCAGCTCTAGTGAGAAGGGAAAGCCTTGGCCTTAGCTGTCCCTAACTCTGCAGCAGGATTTGGTATCCTAAACACTATTGTGCTGCTGTGAACAAAGTCAAATTAGCAACAGTTCACATCCAACAGACAAAATCTAAAGAGAGCAGCAATGTTCAAAGAGTGTCTAATTGATATTGATTTTAACCTGCTTGTCTTAAACATTACTTCTCTCTTTGAGAGGAGCCTCCTGCCAGGCACCGCATCCCTCGGTGCAGGGCTGTGAGCGGGGCCTCGGTGCGGGGGCCCTGGGCTTCCCTCTCTGCTTTTCTTGGGGTGCTGCTTCATCAGGGATGGTCACAGCTTTGGGTGTCTAGGGTTATCCAGCCTTGGCTGCTCTGGTGACAGGGACAGCCACAGTGCTGAGTCCAGCAGGAGCAGCTGGCCCCAGGCTCCCAGCCAGGTCACCTCCCCAGCTCCAACCCTCGGAGATGTCGCTTTGGGAGACAGCTCGGATGAGCTGGAGCGGTCGGTGCTCAGCAGGTGCCACGTGAGCACCCAGGATGGACTGTGGGGAAGGGCCAAGCCGAGCTCCTCGGGGCTGTCCTGGCGTCCCCCAGCTCAGGAGAGGCTCTGCCTGTGGGGATGATGTGGCAGCACGCACCAGCTCTGGTCCCTTCTCCCTCCTCCCTCTTCCCTCACGTCGCACACTCAGACACATGGGATGTTTCATAAAGAAAAAATATGGCATGTTTACAGAGAGAAATTTCAAGAAGTGTTAATTTAATATGCTAAAGTGTTCCCTTCAGCATTTTACCTTTGTTGTTGTTTTCACAAAACAGCCAAGACTAAATAATGAGCCCAGAGCTGTGCCCTTTGGTAGTGTGATACCTCATTACCCACGAGCGGCCTCCATCTGCCCTCATGGCTGCACAGGGAGCCATTACGATTATGATGGAAATCTCAGAAGCCATTACCAAGATGCAACAGAGGGCCTACTGCAGACAGCCTAATGGACTAATTTGTAATTGGGAGAGGGAAATGACTTAGCGAGCTCAGGCTTGGTTTTGATGAGTGTGGAAGTGCGCATGCTAAATGTGATAAATGAACAGGAATGCTTGTTTGCGCAGTGGGTTTTACAAGGCCTTCAATCTCTCCTGGGGATCGGAGGCGTGCTGACAAGTCTTGAGAAGCGAGGAGGAAAGGGCTCAGGGGAGGCGAGGGAGATGCAAAGAGAGTAGCTAAGGATAAATCGGTGAGGAAAACTAATGGCAATAAAAACCCAAGGAAATGGCTGCGTCTGCCAGGAAAGCAGTAATTAGGATGCTTTTTGCGTGCATATCTTTAGCTATTAAAATCAAAAAGGAGTGTGTACTATGGCATTTGCTAAGTTAAAAAAGAAGAAAATAAAAAAAGAAAATACCACGTAGAATGAAAGGCAAGCAGTGTTTTAAACCTGCAACTTCTGTCCAAAAGTGCAACCATGTCTATGATCACTGGGCCCATTTGTTGAGCACAAAGTGCTGGTGTGACAGGAGAAGGGATTCCTTCACTAAGGAGCCTTCACAAAACTCTGCCTCATCCCTGAAGTGTTCAACGCCGGGTTGGATGGGCTTGGAGCAGCTTGGTTTAGCGGAAGGGGATTGGAACTTGACGGTTTTAAGGACCCTTCCAACATAAACCATTTTATGGTTCTGTGATTCTAATAGCAGCCTCATAGCTGCAGTGGGAATGTCCTGAGGCTTTCCCCTGGCAAGACAAAAGTTAGAGAGAGTAATTGTCCCCAGACAGAGCAGAGGAGAGCATTGGAACCTGGTTCTGGGTGCTGCCCCAGTTCTGTGGAGGCTGAGGTAGCTTTGGTTTGAGGTCTGCAATCTTCAGGGAACATCAAGGAAATACATATCCTGGGGTCTCTAAAAGTTTTGTCTGGAAGAACCTTTTGGGGTGTTTTTTTTTCTCAATCTGTTCCAGTACTGCAATGCAGGAGCCCCTGCATTGCCCTGAGTTTCCTGTCGGATCTCCAGTTGTAAGGATTGCCTGGAATAACATGCAGAGATTCACACTGCATGGGGCCCAGATGTTTGTTTTCCTCCTGTGTTTTCGCTTATACTGGGGCAGGATTCACACCAGTCACTTTTCAGTTTATGCTTAGGTGTGTTGTGTAAGGTTCTTGTGCAGCCTTTGCCGTGATTAATTTCTCTCTGGTTTAATATCCTTTGTCTATTTGAGGCACAGAGGAGGGGGGAGTGGTGAGAGCACCTCACGATGTGCCCAGGTAACCAAAGCCATTGCAAAGTAAACAGAGATGGTCAAAGAACTACCTGTGTGCTGGAAATGCCCCATGTGCAGCCCAGTGACAGGGTTTTGTTTGTTGTTTGCCAGCTACTGAGGGAGATCCCAGAATGGTGCAGACCCGCTGGACACTGCAACACATCCAGTGAACGCTTTTGCATTTTTAGTCAAATGGCACCATGGTTTATTTCCTTCCCCTTCTCTTCCTTTTTCTCCCTGAGAGCATGTTACACGCCATTATTGCTAGACAAGGGATCATTTATGACAAAGGTGCCAAGCTTTAAGACACTAAAGGTACAAGCCGTTATCTGTTATGAGCTAGACTTTTCCAGTTTGCTTCCATTTATCCTATCAAAGGGCAGATCATGGGCTGCTGCTGATGCCAGCACAGGGGTTGTAAATAAACCCAACTGCCATTCAGCGGGCCAGAGTTAGGAATTTGTTTATGTATTTATTTATTTGATCATTGTTCTTGTTTACTTTTTATTCTTGTTTGCAGACAAAATAGGATGTAATGGGGGGAAAAAAAAGAGCAGAACTTTCATTTTTGTAGCCTATAAACACCCTGGTTCTGCCATGGAGTGGAGCCTGGGTTTCTGATGTTTGTGCTTGTGGCTGATTGCTCCTGATGTGACCGGTGTGTTTTGGCGAGGGAACAGCGTGTGACTCCAGAGTGCTGTTGGTGACTTTCTGACCCTAAGCAAATAATTTAATCTCTGAATATCTCCTGACAGAGTTTACAGTTCCATCTGTAAATAGGGGATGTTAACATTGTCCTGTTTGGAAGTCTGTCAAGAGGCTTTAATTCATCAATATTTGTGAAACACTTCGAGCTGCCTTATAAATACAAGTCATTAATCTGTCTTATCTAAAAATCTATTGAGGTTCAATCTTAATACAGACATATTCTAGATAACTTTGTTCTGTTTCTAACAATCAAAAAAACATTCCAAAACAAGTTTATGAAGGGGTCTGCTGAAGTTGAGTGCATGTTAAAAAGAAAATTTAAATCTCCTTAATGTTTTGACTGCGCTCATAAATGAGGAATGTTGTTCTGCAGTAATTCATACCAGACCTGGAGACACACAGCCCTGTGCCTTTGGATTAACCAGTGTGCACAATGTGGAATGCACACCAGCTTCAGGGGGGTTGCTGGCCTTATGCAAGATGCAGGAGGAAAACAATGTCATTTGAAGACCAGAGAAGAAGAAATTACTTTTTTTCCCAAATTTGCTGTGCTTTCATATTTGAATAGGACCACAGAGATGGAGCCTTTAGGTAACAGTAATGGGAACTTGCTTCCTCCTTCCTCCATGTGGGTTCCTTCTAACTATTGCCACTTGCTCCTTGTTGTCCCCATGTCCCTCCCTGGTTTTTTTTCTCGTCAAAGTCAGCCCAGAAGCTGCAGGAATGTGCTACAGCCTTGGGCATGGGGTGGAGAATTCATGAAACCCATGTATAACATTGAGGCCCTTATGAACAATGTCTTCAGAGCCTAAAGCTTCTGCTTTAATACTCTGGCTCTGTTGAGCCTACAACAGTGGACCTCTGATGAGTATTAAACAATAATGTTAAAAATAAAAATAGGAAATAGTTGATTAATCAAAGTATATACATGGAAATTGATAGATACAGCCGGCAGTATTTGACCTCATAAATAAAATTATTTGTAAATATGTATGGATATGTTAATGCCTTTACTGCCTGATTTCAAAGCATTCAGTGTTTAAGAAAGTGACATTTTTATGAGTAACTGTTTTCATTGAGTGGATGTGTTCAACTAGACCTGCCAGACTAGGCTGTCTTAGGAGAGCTCCAAGGAGATCGTGCACATGGGAGAAGCCCTCAGACACTCATGTCAGTCATTCACTCACATTTCCCCTCTCCAACACTTCATCTTTCCATTTTTCTGCTTTCCTTCTTCCCTGTCCTCCAGAACAGGCTTGCAGCTCGCAGTGAACTAGAACTGCTGTTTTACTGATGCATGACTGTCTCTCTCTCCTAAAAAGTGGAAGTGGGAAAGAAGAGGGATCTTCATTGTGTATAAATCTGTGCAATCCCGATGAGCTTAATGATGCTATATTGACTTACACCAAATAAGAAATTAGCCTCTCCTTGTTGCCAACTACACATAAACATGAAAACATCCATTTTTTATTGGAGTCTTCACATCTACGCTTACTAGAATTTCCCCTTTCCTTTTCGTTCTGCACTTTACCAGGAGTCACTCCAACACCCTTGGTGTTTGTAATGTGGAGATTTATCTTGGCCCGTTTCCATGGTGACACCTAAAAACAAGTCATTTTGAGGTGCTGACCTGTCCTGTGTTATTTCATACGTGTGAAACATCAACATCTTTACTCCTTTCGTGTTTCCTCTGAACACAGAGGTACGTCAATGGTCAGAGTCTGTAATCAATAGCCGTGTGTGGGTGCTGTTTGTATTGGGAGCATGCCGAGGTGGCAACAAAAGCATCCCAGTTACACAAGGCACCTGGGAGCAAGTAAGGGAGAAGGAAAAGAACGGTGCAGTATAAAGCAGCCTCTTCTCTCATAAATACCTGGCTGAGAAACAACTTGGTGGAATATAAAAGTATTACAGTGTGGATGTGGATGTGTGTGAGTGACGGAGGGTCCAGCAGAAAGCTGGCTCTGAGACCTAAATGCTAAACTACCTGAAGTGGAGAGGTTAGAGTTTATTCCCATCTCTGCTTACTGGGTCACGGAGAGCAGCTGGAGCAGAA
>WAAG01036962.1:0-15196 GCA_013390105.1 Tichodroma muraria | reverse complement strand
TTTTTTTTTTTTTTTTTGTTCTGGGAGCAGCTGGTTCTGTTTTGAGACGGTTGTAGAGTTAAATTTTGGTGAATAATACTGTTCTTAGCTGTATAATTTATTTATTATTAAATAAATAATTAGTTAGCTTAGTATTTATTTATTTGGTTCATTATGGCCAGTCAGTTTTGCACGTTACTTGTAATAGTATGTGTTCTGCTAGTGCTCAAGTGCCCAAATCAGTCTCCAAGAGAAGCAGAGAAAGGTGGAAAGAACAAAAGAGATTCTGCATGTCCTCCTTGTATTTGTCCTATTTGTAGTTATGCATTGCTAAAATCATAAAGCTTGGCTCGGAGATGAAAAGTGTTAATCGTAAATAGTACATGGGTGAGGAACCTGCCATTCTGCACTTGCTGAAATGAGTGATCCTTTGCAGACTCTGCAGTCTTCACAGTTGCTGCAATACCTCTTTATTTAATCCTGATCTCTTGCCCTTGTGAAAACAGTCTTCAAATGTTGTTTTAATTTAAATCCACATTGATTGTGGGCACACACTATTGTCACTCTGACTGAGGTTGGATATTTATTTAGATGTTTTTAAACAGTTAAAAGCAAACCCAATATCAGATGCAGTCTTTCTCTTACACTTGGGAAGAAGATGGCTTTCTATTTATTTTGGTATTTCCTGTCTAGAAATGTTCCTTCTGACTGGTCCTTATGCAGTGATTTTCCTAAAGTTCTGTGTGACTCTGATAAAGACCACTCCTTATCTGTCTTTTTGTTAAGACTTTTTTATAAATGGAAATGCTCTGTTTACAGACAGATATCTCTCTAGCACAGTGAGGATTTCTTATTCTGCAGTGATGCCTAATTATCCAAGGGGCACAGGAAAGATGCAAATAGCTCTGAGTGTTTGGGAAATTAAGGCTATTTGCCTTTTGTTCCTGGTTAGCAGCTGATAAACGGCCCTTTCTCCAGTTTGGGCTGTTGAAGCAGAGACTGCTAGTATGTTCATGTTAAAAATTGGATCCAGTATTTATATGCACATTTTGATGTGAAAAAGCTCTTGACATCCTTTTGTGTTGTCAATTCTCTTCAGCACAGAGACACATAATGCAGTATTAATGAAGATGGTGCAATTAGTAATGTGCCACTTTGCTTGGATACATCCTCGCTGTTTATGTATCAATCAATGTTAATGAAGGGAGAAGTGACAGAAGGGTGAAGTGGTTGAGTGGGTTTTGGTTCAGCCATCTATGCATGAGGTCCAAACTAGTTCTTTTTAGGCTCTGGAGTTCCATGGATATGGCTTAATGAATATAAAGAAGCAGTAAAATATATTTCTGTAATTTCTATATAAGTAGGTTGTGCACTGAGCTGACATTTACTGCATGCATATGTTCTGTGTGTCTATGCATAACACATATGCACAAAACATGGATTACATGTATATGATCTCTAAATGTATAAATTTAAAGTATGTTAAATAGCAGCTCTTTCAGATTCAAGTAGTGGACATCGGGTACTTAAAGTATCCAAGGATTCCTGTCTGGTTTCCTAGGCAGGAAACTAAAACATGTATAGTGAGCTTAATTTTTAATCCGTAGAGTATAATCTACTCTATCAGTGGAGATGAGAAAGTCTAATTTAATGCAAGTGCTCCTGTTTTGTGTAAAAGTCCAGGATTTTGGAAAATAAGGTTTTGCAAAACGTGTTAAAACATATGAGAAGCAGTCACCCAGAAGTTGGAAGGACCTGAAATACAGTCACAGTTTTGGTGGTGTTTTCTGAGTTAGCAAAAGCAATGCCCATTTGTGATGCATCTCATGAATTAATTCGTGCTTTATTTCAGATAGAAAATCTTTCTGGCAGTGACAATGCCTTCACGAAATACCTCAGTGTTCCATAGGCATAATGTATCTGTAAGAGGCTAATGTATTTATCAGTGTTACTGTAATTGTTGTTTTGTTTCTTTATTTTTGTAGAATTTGCTATGGTAATTCTCCTGCTGTCAGCAGACTGGCAGCCACTCTGTGATCAGCTCATTGTAGACAACTGTCAAAAGATGTGACCCAGCATGGTTCCTCTGTGAGTTCTTATTGTGATTTTATTTTACTTTTCCCAGTCTAAAAGGGTCTCTGTGGCTGCACAGGTATTTCATGCCTTTCATATAGGGAAATCTGATGCTTGACATGGAATAAACAACATGCTGTTCTGTGCTGAAAATGCAGATGGATGCAATAATGCCTCGCAGTCCTTCTCTCTGCCAGAAATAGCAGAAGGCATTCAAATTTCCCTCAAATGGCTTTTTCTTGGCAGAGAATTAGATAGCACTAGAAGCACGGAGCAATACAGCGTGGGGTTCCCAGGTCCAGCTGTAGCTCAGCTCCATGGCCCAGCTGTGCCTGGGTGGATCAGCAGAGGCAGAACCACAGCACCTTTCTCATGCAGATATTGGTCAATGTTCAGCTGACTTGCAGAAGGTTGTGGATCAAAAGGATTGGATGAAATGCTCTAAGAACACGGGGTGAAATGTAATAATAGCCCACTGATTAATTTCTTTTTTCACAGCTCAAAGTTTTCTGTAGTGAAGGCCATGCTTGAAATGAGATACCAGTGCTTGGTCCCTGTTGAACAAAGCAGTCCTCCACTCTCCAAGTGAGGCTGTTCAGTAATGTCCATGTGTGTGGATGGTTTGGGAAAAACCTAACTTTTACAAAATGTACACTGTGTATGTTGGACCTCAGGAAAAGGATGTATTCTATATTTACAAATAGAACAAAAATTGACAAGCATTTAAATAGGATTTTTTATTGTGGAACAACTACTTTTTTCTGCATAGGAAAAGATCCTGTATTTGATCACTGTAGCAATGTTTTGTTCTTTTTCACTCAAGCAGACTAAAATCTACAGCATGAATGATTTCAATAAAAGTGAATGTTGGTTTTAAATGAAGTTCTGTAAAACATATCCTAGGGTAAACCCAAACCCTTCTGTGTGCTATATCTGAATTACAAAACAGCAGGCCCTAAGCTGAACTATAAAACAGCAGGATCGAAGTGAGAACCTTTTAAAGAAAAGCTAACATAGGTGATATACAGTGGGGCAATCAACACTAATTCCCACTGAGACAGCATTAGGCCGTGCCCCTGGAGTGGTGCAGTTGGTAAGTGATTGCAAGGCTGCACGGAGAGAAAAAGAACGTAAAAATACTTGTAAATGCTTGTAATAGCATATTAATAAAGTATGTCTACTCTCGGAATTGTCACCATAGGATTTTCAAGCGCTCAAAAGTAAGCATTCAAAACATCAGTTGGTGAAATCATCTTCTGCAACCTGGGCTGCTTGTTACAAAGGAGCATGGGGCTTGCTGCAGTGTTGGTGCCCAGGTGAGGATAGTGATGCTGCCTGCCTACCGTTTATTGTGGTTATGCTGGGGTAGGCTTTTATCTAAGTACTTCTTCTGAAACACCTCAGAGCAAAGAAACTCAAAGAATGAGATGGGTGATAGATCTACAAGATAAAACACTGGATTGCTTCCAGGTAGAGTGTGTTTTTATTGTTTAAAAGGAGAGTGTTAATCAGTGTTTTGAATAGAAGTGCTTTGTTTGGAAAGGAAAAAAGAGGCATGTTGTGTGAAAATCTCAGCTTTACTGGACATGGTGGAAGGAAGCTGGGATGCATGTACCTTCCCAAAATCTGGAATCCACTGCATAAAATGTCAGGCATATTGGCAATACTCCACATTCTAAACTTTTTCATAGATTTCAATTTTTTTCCCACAGTGTAGTTAGAAAAGTTTTCAGAAGGTCTGTGAGTTGTCAGAAAGTTTAATTTTTAAGGTGGTTTTCTTTCACATTAGCACAGAGCCAGTGCACAGTGGTTCTCTTCCCATAAACTGAAATTGGTGCCCCCATGAATAAGTCCCAGCTCTGACAAGGATGCATTTCCTAGCATAAACAGTGGACTTCATCAGGTCATTGGTACTTTTTCAGAATTCCTAACAAGCCACATTGTGCTTAATTACAGTGATGATAAATCTGAATTCCTTTGCCTTGTTGAAAATGACACCGAATCTTACACAATCTGTTTTTCTCTCAGTTCATAGGATTGCATCAGGAGCGAAAACAGGTTGTCCTCTTTGCCCTGGCAAAATGTGGAGGGAAATATGATTTCTCTAACTCAGGTCATCTTTGTTTTTTTCTTTTCCTGACAGTGTGAATTTTTTGCATCAAAAATCAGGCTGAGACTGTGCCACCAACTGTTTCATTACAGCTTTTGTATTGCAGTCCTGCCTTGCACTGATGGCATGCAGCTTCTGAGTCTCCCCATGAATGTTGAGGAGGTCAGGCTGTTTTTTATCCATCTTCCCTCTTTCATGTCTGACTAAAACCTTTTGAGTTCAATGATCATAGGAGAGGGCGGCATGTGGCATGCTAGCCCTGATTTCCCGTCGTCCTCAGAGGAGGGCAGTGGTTCTATTGATGAACAGGTCCCTGGGGTGGTGCTCAAAGGTGGGAGGTTACAGTGCAAGCTCAGACACAACTTGTTTGTAATCCTTCCTGTGTGTGAGAGACCAGAAGCTGTCCTATGTAAGTTATTTCGTACATTTAATCAAAATCTTTCTTTCATTTATGAAGCTGAATAGAAAGATATGTGTAAAGATTTATATAAAGATTTAATATTTTAATAAAACTCATGTTTACTTGAATCAGTTAGTGGAAAAATTGCAAATAAATAGCCCAATTTTTTATAAGACCTATGTTTTTATCTGAGTTTCTTTAAAGAGTGTTGCTATGTAATTCTGCCTTTAGTAAGGTCTATGCCATCATGTCACCATGATGTGCCTGCAAACAGGACGCGAGAGTGGTTGTGCTTCATTAGATGAAGACAGTAATTCACTGGGCATTCAGACCTGCATTGAGCCCTCTTTTGGTACCCAAACAAGTGTATGCTGCTGTGTACAGCGTTTTTTTTTTAAAAAAAAGAAAATCTAGCAATAATACTTACTAATTTGTTTAAGTGGATGTGGCTTCTCTCCACATATTGAGTTCTGGAGTAGTTTTATTTTCATCATGGTCGTTGTAAGCTACTTGAGCTCAGCAGATGCTCTGTCCTCCTGAAAAGGATAAACTTCTGTGCTTAATTAGGTAAAGGTTTATTTCTGACAATTTCTGTAATATACTGGGCTCCTCCAAACTTAAAAGAAAAAATAAAAAATATTCACTTCCCATTTAAAACTATTTTAATTTCTCAAGCTTTGTATCTTAGTCAAACTTTGCTTCAGGCTGGATATGGCTAATAGTGGATACAACTTTGGCCAGCAGGGGTCTGAACACTCAGTTTTTATTGAAGTAACCTTTCTAATCTTAGGCATCTTTAAAAAAAGATGTTCTGATTATTTCGTCTTGTTTCCAGTAGTTGTCTTATTTCACCCTGCAATCTCTGCTCTTTGTGTCTCTCAGGGGAATGGGAGTGGAGTGGCTTGTGGTTTTCTTTTTAGTGGGAGTACTAAGTTGAGGGATACCATTCCTAAACCATGACAAGTGAGTGTAAAAATCCCACACAATGTTTCCTGTACTCTTATAACTTTAAAATCTTGTTTAATACACAGAAAAACTATGCACTAATACTTCATAAAGGTAGAATGAAGTCTTATGTTTTGGCATAGAAGGATTTCTTTTCAAAATGAGAATACTGGAGTACTTAGATTAATACTTAAACTCTCCATGCTAGTGAAATAATTACTTTTGGAAATCAAAGAAAGACTTTTGGTGTAGTTAGCACACATTCTAATTAGCATATTTCTATGCTCAAAAGAGTTTTGATGCTATTATAACAGTTTTTTTCCCCCTGAATAAAAATCCACCATGGATTTCTTCTGGCAGGATTGATTCTCCTTTTAGGAAGAACCTGACATAATGACTTAATGAAAAACACTGTTTTTGTTTTTTTGTTTGGGTTTTTTTTTGTTCTCACATTTGTGTGCTCTGCCTATTGTCTAATTTTTCATACCCTTTCATCATCCTTATTCTACATCTACCTCTCTTTTTTTTTTTTTTTTGTTGTAACATGTTTAACGTTTTTGTTGTTTTTTTTGGGGGTGAATCACACTGCGTTTTTAATGTTGTGCCGTGTTCCTCCGTCAACTGAGCTCCTAGCTTGGGTTTAGATGCCTGGCAATGCCACACATTCTATTCTAAGTCAAGAGGGAAAAAATAGTGTTGATTTTCACCTTCTAGATTAAACATATAGGCATTTCCTATTTTTCGTGAAAAAAAAAGTCCACAGTTTATTAACTTTTTGTTTGCATCAGTGTGAAAAACTTGAGAACAACTTTAAGTAGAAGGAGAGGTTACCATCTTGCCTGGAGTGTATCCTGTTATTATTCTGTCCTTTATGTAACAGACATCAGCAGTAATTGTTTGGTGAGATTGTAAGCAAAGGTCACTGTGTGGGTCAGTAGCCATCATTTCATTGGGTCCTACTTCATGCTGTTAAACTGCAGTCCACGGCATGACATCTTCTGTTTCATGTGAATTTATGGATTTTTCTAAAAGAGAATATATAGATTTGCACACAACCTATAGTTTTACCCTGTATAAGTTATCAACACTAGATTAAAGATCTCCTTATTTCTGTCAGATTCAGAGGATTAATGATAGCCATTCAAAAAATGTTATTGATCAGAAATCTGTGGTTTTGCATTGAACACTTGAATACCTTGCATCTTCATATTTAAAGAATATTGCTAACTTTATTTAAATAATACCGTTCATTATTAGTGTGTACAGGTTTTAACCTCTGCCTGAAAAAAAGCCTTTCTCTTGAAAAGTCTCCAGAGCACGTTCTGAAGAGTGTTAAAAATGTGACTAGACTTCCTTCAAGTCAAAAACAATACTTTTAATTGGACATAAATGGGACCAGATTGACAAATGTATGTACAAGGATTGTTTCTCCCACCAGTGAACTGAAACCCCTTCAGGGGGTGAAGGCCAGTCTCTGTTTCACCAATTTTCTGGCTGTATGACTTCATTGATTTCCACTGCACAACCATGACATGTGAAATGGAGTGGACAATCAGGCCCTGGGGATGGTGGTTGCACAGTCAGCTCTGCCTTGTGCTTTGGGGCGAGGAGCATAAAAGGAGCTACGTGCTCTCCTCACAAACACCTCTGCAAGCTGGGCACCATGCCTGTGTCTCCTCTCCTCCTATGTGCTACATACAGGCAGCTGGCATTCACTTTGTAAAGGGTACAGCAGAGATCTGGACACCTGGTACAGAAATCCAACAAAAGCGTGTGTGGGGCTGGATCTAGGCAGTGGTATGTAGCATTCCTGTGCTCCAGAAACCCAGCTTGCTTCTGTAGTTGGAAAAATCCAGTATTCTTTAATAAAATTTCACTCAGCTAGGAGTGTATCATCTCACAGAGCGTGTTTTGTGCATCCTAACTTATGATCATAGATGCATCCTGTAAGTAATGATGAAAAAATGTCTTTATTAAAATAGCTTGGGAGATACCAATCAAGTAAATTTACAATTTTTTGTAATTAAGTTGAATCAGCATAGAATAATGCCTTTTGAAAACATTTCATTCTAGAAAAGAGCACCTATATTTTCACTGCCCATTTCATTTTCTTCATTATGTATTTAATCAATATACTTTATAATATTGACAGAAAATTTTAGCAAGAGAATCTTGGTTTTACTGATGGCAGCAACAAGGAATGATGGGAACACCCTCAATATATCTTGAAATACATGGTAGCATGTAGCAGGAAATCCTACTTGAAAAATTCAAATTCACTTGAATAGCACAGTTAACATGACGTGGGTTGCAGTCTATGTCATGTCTTCTATAAAAAGATACTGAAATGCAGGAAAGATTTCTAGGTTGGAAGGAGAAATCCCTTCTGCAGATGTGTGCCAGAATTAATGTGAACTGCAGTCTTTCTGGTTCTTTTCTTTGGCAAGAGGTGAAAGGGGGCTTATTACTTACAGAGTTAGAATACACTTGTAGATCTAATCCAGACATAGCTTGCCCAGGAATGACAAGCAAACGGCAGATCTGTGCCACGCTTGTCTGTGGCTGGCTGCAGCCATGGGAAGTTACCACTGTAAATAACTCTGTGTCACCCACAGGCTGGGGTGCCTTTCCCTCTGATATTAAAAACTCCTTAGGGTGGTGGAGCAAGCAGAGATCAGCTGAGACCAGAAGTGTGACAATGCCCTCTCCTCCCTCCTCCAGGAGGGAGGGCTGTCCCTGATCCCGTTGGGTTGTGCTGGTACCACACAAGGCTTCCTTATGTGCTACAAACCACCAGCCAGAGCAGCTGTCAGCCTGGTGGCAGCGCCAAAATGCCACTGAAGGAACCGAGCCGGGGTGAGCATTTGTTCTGCAGCCTGTGCTGACAGATTTGAGTCACTGCTGTTAAGCTGCAACTGTTGTCGAACAGTTTGTAATGGTGTAAATGACTTGTAATGTCTTGCAGCTGTAGGATCCACTTATCAAGGTCTTGGGGCACCCTACAAGTAAATTGGATGTTGGAAGGTGCAGTGTTTGTCTCCAACTGTAAATACTCTCAAAGTCTGGAGATAATGAGTGATTTTTCTATAGGTATTCACTTAGATCGGAATGAGACCTTTCTTTTCTCCTATAAAATATAGCCTTCCTATAACATATTAATCTTCTGTTAGTACGGTTTTTTCCCCCCCAAATGGACTATTTATACCCATAAGATAAGTGAAGAATTGAGTTCATTTGCTCTTCATGTGCTGCAGTAATAGTAGCAGGTGTGCTAATACACCTTCAGCTTTTCCACATGTATTTCTCATCTCATGGCATCCCTGTTCTCCCATGGGTACTGGCTGAATAACAGAGGAAATGACTAAAAGGAAATCTTGATTTATAGCAGCTGGATGCAGCATCTCAGGCCAGCTCCTAAACATCCAAGTCTTCATGAGTGGGAGAGAAAAATCTGTTTCCTGAGTTGAGGATGCTAAGGTATTTCTGCTTGTTTGCACATTTAGTTCTGTGAAAGAAGACAAATGTAGGGGCCTGGAAATTAAAAGGAGTGTGAAGGCAGTCTGAGCTGATTCAGCATGTACTGGGTTCAGCTGAGGGTGGAAAATTTGGCTGATTTTCTTTGTGGCAGTCCACACAGAGCTGTATTTTAGGCTGGTGACCAAACCAATGTTGGTAACACACCAATGTTTTTGCTGTTGATGAACAGTCTTTGCACAGCACCAAGGGCTGTTTTTCTCACTTTGCTGCTTCAGTGAGAACCCTGGGGCTGGGCAAGATGCTAGATGGGGATGGAGCTAGTACAGCTGACCCCAACTGACCAAATGGATGTCTCACAGCATATGATGTCATGCTTAGCAATAAAATGTGTGTTTGGCTGGGGGGTGTGGGGAGAGAGGGAGAATTTTTTCCAGGATAGCCATTGCTGGGGCATCACTCTGGCTGGGCATGAGTCCACTGGTGGCGAGAGGTTGCTTTTCTTCCTTACCTTTTCATCATTTATTGAACTGTCTGTATCTTGATACTTTATGTACTTTTTGCCCTTCTAATTCTCTCCCCTGTTCTGCTTGGGGGTTAAGAGATTTACCTGCCAGCTGTAGTCAATCTACCACAAGCACTGCAATTTGAGAATGAGACGAGTGAGGACTCTTTTACATGTAGTGCTCAGTGGTCAGTATCACCTTATGAATCCTTCATTTTTCATTCTTGTAACTGTTCTATTAGCTGTAGTATCACAGACTTGGCTTATATTTTTGACTGGTAAGATCAAGCTTAGTTAGCTCTTGGCCTCATACAGGCCTAAGTAAGATCAAGTATAGGTTGACAGCAGACTATAATATGCTTGTTCAATTGAAAGAGATTCTGCAGAAAGCATGTGCGAAGGGTTTGAGGTACTGTCCCAAGAAAACATCTTTATCCCCAGGGGAGAGGGTCACAGTCATGCAACATATCAGTCCTCTTTGTGGTCCAGTAAATCCCAAATCATGGTTTGCTCGGTGGTGTGGCTTTAGCAGGAAGGTGAATTATGTCACACCAGATACCATGTATATGCCAGGGATGTACTTTCTGCAGGGAAATGTACATATTTCAGCCTTCTCAGGCTGAATAGACATTTTTCAGTGCTTTCCTGAAAAAGTGAGTTAGCCACTGGGCTATTGGACAAAAGAAGCCACTGGGAAACAGAAGTATTTGTGTCTGTAGTGTTCTAAAATGCTTGAACTGTGCATGAAACATCCATTGTGCATGCCTCTCAGGTTAAATTCTTCCAGGGAGTTGTGAACAGCATTTAGTCCTGCATGACCACTGGGATGATGTTGCTCCAAACTCCAGGGCCCATATTCCTGTTTCTCAGCTGACAAGGATTAAGCCCAGGATGATATGTGTTAATTTTCACAGCAACATAATTTACAGGGTTCTTCTAACAGATTTCTATAAGGTGTGGGATTAACTCATCTAATGACTTACTATTACTTGAGTTATCTATTTGTTAGAAAGTTTTTACAGAAGTAAGGATCTGGCTCCCCAGTTCCAGGCCACTGGCTTAGTAAGTTGAACAGGACCTAACCAGTAGGGCCAAAGATATTGGTTTTACACAGGGATGAAAAATGAAAGAATAAGCTGGTGGACAGAGCTTTGTGCAAAAGGTTTGTCTTTAATTACACTAGAAAATGGGAAACAAGTGTCAATGTTTTGCAGATACATACTTGTATTTTGCTTGTAGTTCTCCGGCTGGGAAAGTGTGAAACAGTTCTTATTTTGTCTTGCATTTTTGTAACAAAATGAATGTTTATGTCCATACATTAAAAAAAAAAATAAATTAACATGTCAGATTATTTTATTGAAAAATGTACATCTCAAATTGTGGTTTTTGAATTTCCATTTTTATGAGATTTGGCTGTAGTAAAACAATTTTCTATGTGGCATAAACAATTTTGGGAACAGGTTTCCTTCCTGGGCTTTGTGCAATACTAAGGGTTTGAAATTCTGTCATTGTCTAAGAAAAAGGAATGACTGCTATTAGTGATGCTGTTCTTTAAGTCAATACACTTTCCCCCCAACAGTAAATAATTTATTTATTAGCCAATAAACCTGTTTGCTGCTTTCTTCATATAGCTGTAAAAAAAAAAAAAGGCCAATTTTTGTAATGTCTCTCTCAGCTTACTAAATTGCTATCTTGTGTTACCCATAACTTCCATGTACAAGATACAGTTCTACTCTAGTCCTTGTTACCAAGTATGCCATGGTTTAATATTGTGTGGTATGTTTAAATTTGTAGCAGAAAAAGAGAACTCTCAACAAATGTCCACATGCAAAGATCAATGTGTATATGCATAATTAGCCAGTGCTCCTGTTTGTGCTTAAATGTGGGAACCTAGCTATATTTTGCATTTTTAATTTTTTTAGATGTCTTTTGTATGTGATTCAAGACAATTAGGCAGTTTTGCTTATTAGATGACTTTTAACTTAGTGAATATTTTTTCTTGCTTATGTAAGTGTGCTCAAATGTGGTTTTTTGTACTGCTGTCACCGGGATAAATGTGCATGTATGGAAGAGAAGGAACATTTGTTCTCAAGATTGCATTTGCTAGGACTGAGTTGGACGTATTCAATTTTATCTTTTCGTGTTGATGGCGGCTAAAACTGTGAGATGTTTCTTCACTGACAAGTTTGAGAGGAGCAAAGGGAGATTCAAATATCCATGGAGATTTTTCCTTTGAGACTCTGGTAAATATAAAATAATGTTTACTGAACTGGCTATTCCATATTATTGCAGGGTCAACAACTGCAAAAGTTGGCTTGTTTTTATGGCAGTTTAGGTAGCAATGATCTTATCCTTTTTTCCCCCCTCTCAAAGCCTCCTTTTTGGCTTAAGTTTTTGGTTTTGGCTATTTTGTCTCCAGTGTTTGCTCTATCCCATCGCCCTGTTTCAGGAACTTAAAACAAGCCAAAATATTTCCTTTTGCCTTGGAAATGTGTAATTAATGGTAATTAATACACAATTTTCTCAATTAGAAACTTTGCTAGTCTGTTTATGTAGTAACTGGGAAATACTGATGAATGAAAAAGTTAAAAGTTCACAGAAGTAGTTGCTTTTGCCTAATACTGAACAGGAATTCTATTATACAAAAGAACATATTATACCACTCCTAAATGTTTTTACAGATTGTACACTGCTGCTTCTTTACCTTTCACAACTTTATTGCCTTTTGCAGTACGACTTCAAAGAATTATATTTGTTTCCTCAATAAAACAGGAATTATCGTATTAGTGATAGAAACAGATGCCAGTGTTTTAACCAGTTATCACACCAAACAAGTTTTCTGAATCCTTGAAGACACTTTTGTATACTTATTCTATTTTGAAAAATGTGAGAACTACAGACTTAATGGGTAAAAGAAGATAATTCTAAGTGCATCATGGGCCAGGCAGGGATTAGTCTGTTCATGCCTAATAAAAATAGCCTTTTTGTTTTAGAAAAAGTATTTAGGAATCTGGGTGCGAGTGCAAANGGCCACCCATCTAAACATGGAAAGGAAACAATCTAGAAAAGAAAGAAGAAATTCAGATGGGAGTTTGGAAAAGCTTTGGATGCAAGGCATAACTGGTAGAAGCTGCTAATGGCAATGGTGGCATGAGGATGGCTTGCAAACTGATGGGCAAATGGCTGAGGTGAGTTGCACCAACAGATCAGTGCCACTGAAATAAGTCAGGCCTTGCTATCTCTAGAACACTTGTGTCAAATTGTGAATGGTTGTAACTGGAGTGAAGGGAAAGCAACCAGCTGGATGAACATTTGCTTCTCCAGAGGGAAAGACTCTGAAATTTTATGAGTTTAGTTATACTCTAGGAATTCTTACTATCTGTTCACTTGCCTTGTTTTTTTTCTTTTTTTTTCATTAAAAATTAAAATGTTTGACTATTTTACTTAAAGTTGTAGATGGGCAGAAGTGGTTGCTGTGAGTGCAATTAGTATAATTTCCCCAGCTCTCTGCAAAGGTCTTTAAGTGTTGACTTAGGAAGTCCCTTAAATTTGAATGCATCTGTGTTCTTGTCAGCTGAATCATGGCAGGAAGGTTACACTGAAAAGTGATTTGGATGTTAGGTTGGCTGAAGGAGTGACGTATGGATTCCCAGGAATAGCAAGTATGAATAATGCATACGAATGCATCAAATCCAATGCTGAATTAAGGCTCGGTTTCTGCTTGTGATATTGAAGGAAGGAGAGGCAATCTGGATTTCAAAGGCTTGCATATTTCCATGCACATTTCTAAACACAAGATTAACTGGGACTCTTACATGTCTATATTCTGTTTTAGGGAAAGGTAATAGTAGTTAAACATGGAATGAAAGACTTTTTCTTTTATTAGTCTTGGCAAATATATTCGTGAGCCTTTCTGCCTTGAGACAACAAATGTCTGTGACACTCTTTCAAAAGCAGGTATCTAAAGAACCATGTGCTTTCAGTATCTACAGCCCTTACCCTCATATGCAAGCAAATACTGCCTGTGGTAACAAAGCTGTCATGCTAGCTCAGAATTTAGGAGATGTTTTATGCATCGCTGCACTCAGAGAAGCTCCTTTCAGTAGAGTGAATTATAAAACCAGTTGCTGAGGAACATTGTGTGTGACACGTTTTAGGTGATGGCATTTTGACTGTTGTTTTAACATACATAACTTTGCCTTTAGCAATGAGGAATGTTCCAGTTCTGCTGTCATCTCAGTTTTATTAAGCCTACACCAAATAAGCCACAGGGATGGAGCTTTCTTATTTTTGTTGTTCTGTTTATGTTTACTATTGTCCTCTGGTTATTGGCTAAGTGGGTTTAAATCTGTCATGTTTAAGGTTTTACCTTTAAATTTGTTTTCTACCTTTCTAATCCTGAAGTGCTACTCATGTTGCTCTCACTATTGCTTGGTCTTGAGGAACTCTATTCATTTTCTTTAGAAAGGCTTTAGAAATTCTTGAAATTTGGCTGACAAAAGTAGTATTTCTCAGAAAGACAGCTGAACTTGTCAGTTTGGTTTTCTTAGGGTTGTGAATCATTTAGCAGCAATGTCTACAGATCTGTCAAATCTCATACCTTATACATAGCACTCATTCATTTGGTCCCTGTCTCTGCCTCATGTATTTTCAACAGTTCTACATCTTCTCTTCTACGCTTTGAGCACTGACATTAAGGCAGTCGCTGACCATACAGAGAGTCAGAGGAAAATTTGGATTCTGCAGAAGTAATGACAAAAATATTGCCTTCCTTCAAGCTGATGGTGCCATCTATAGTGGGGAAAAGTGGTCGTCTTTCCCTTATTGTTGGACTGATCTTCCCTAGGCCTGATGGAGTTATTATTTATTTCACAACGGAGAGGATCATGCGCAATGTATAGACAGACAAACGCGTACACACGGACACAGACTGCTCTTGGGCACTGCTGAACTGGCTGTGTTACATACGCGCTTCCCACCCTGCCCGTTTCACTCACTTTGTCGTGCCTTGCTACTCGGAACCTTAGCAACCAGTGCAACCTATACTTGTGCTCCTTTCTGAAGGCTTTCTGGGAAGAGATTTACATGGTTGACTTCACTCTCTCCAACTCTACTCAGCTGGAGAATTGCTTGGCACAAATGGCTCGGTTCTCTGCTGGTGTCATTTTGAGATAAAGTGTAATATGTTGCTCTGTAAATATGGTGCTTTGTAGCAAGAAAAATATCAGCCCATTCTTAGTTCCCTATGATGGCATCTTGTTCTCTGGGGTTTCTTGGCTGGAAACAAGTAAACATTCCTATTTTTTCAGTGAACAGTGATACCATCATGTCTCAGATACATGAGGTGTGTTGAACACATGTAATATATGGAATAGAAATATCCAAGTGGCAAGATGAAATACACCCAGGAAATTCCAAATATGTGTCAAACCCTCTGAAGTGTGACAGAAAGCTTTAAGAATGCTGAATAAAGCAGTAAAAATAGGAAACAAAGGCAACTCAGTCCATAACTTGCATTTTTTTATTGGGTAGGTAAAGGAGGAAGGAATAATTGTACCAGTTTCTGATGAACAGAACATGAACTAACTTAACAGAACATGAATTAACTTAACCCTTTCTGTTGATATTACAGAAAACTTAAGGTGGGTGTTGGAGTGTCATTTTATGTCAGGGTTTGGGCTTGTTTTTTTGCTTTTTGGGGAGGAGAGGA
>WAAG01036959.1:0-27527 GCA_013390105.1 Tichodroma muraria | reverse complement strand
GCGGCCCGAGGTGGCTCCGGGCGGGGCCGGGGCAGTTCGGGTGTTTAAATGCCGAGCGGCCTTAACAGGGGCTCTTGTGCCCCCCTCCGCCTCGGGCAGGGTAAAGCCTTCTCGCTTGGAAGTTTCGTTTGAAAGCGATGTCGGGCGAGGAGGGCGGAGCTCGGCGGGAGGGGGCTGAACGGCGGCCTTGGCACGGCCGGACGAGCCGTGGCAGCGCCGCGCGTGTCCGGCGGGTCCTTACCTGACGGAAGCCCCACCAAAGCAAAGAGGGGATTGGCCAAGCCCCTTATCGAGTCTTTGTCCCTTTTACCATTAACAGTGCTAATGAACTTCTTCCCATTATCATCAGGTTTCCAGCAAACGTTAGCTCCACGTTAGCTGTAAAACAACACTGTATGATCAGTTAGGTCCTGCCCAGGGTCTCTACAGCTTTGTTTTCCACCAAAAAGACCCATTCTTCTGCATCTCCCACAACCAGAGCGCACATCTTTGTTCCTTTAAAAGTCTTCTAGAAAAGTGGAATTCCTAAGCTGGAATTTCTAGGAAGCACATCAAACTGTTCAGAAAGGAGCCTGGAATTCCAGGCCATAAACCCTACAAATTCTCTGCAATTCCTAGAAAGAACAAGGATATACTGGGAAAGCACAAGGAAATTTTCAGAGAGTGATGGAAAATTCCTGGAGTCCAGTCTGGGTTCCTAAAAAGCCTACTGAAAATCCACAGAAAGCCCATTGATATTTCTAGAAGGCCCATCCATATTTCATAGAGAGCACCAGGTAATTCCTAGGAAGCAACAGGAAATTTCTGTTCTAAGTGTTAGTTTGAATTGTCATTGATTCCTCGGTGTGTGACAATTACCATTTGAATTAGTTTTGGAGCTGCTGCGGGCACTGTTAAGTGGTCAGGATAGTGGTGATTGAGCTGGCAACTGGGATTTTTGAGTTTGGAAATTTCTATACTACATACCAAATTTATATGTGTATAAAAATGCTTTTTTATAAACATATAAATTTGGTATGTAGTATAGAAACTAAGTACCAAATTTATATGTGTATATTTAGTGTTTATACACCCCAAACTTCTAATAAGCAGTAGATATCCTCTCTATTTAGAGGGAGTATCTCTAGATCAGAAGTTTCATCTTTCTGTTCCCTACACTCTTTCAGAGATCCCACAAGAGCAAACTTTAACTATTAATATTGAGGTTTTTCACTGCTTGAGCCCATCAGGCACTTGGCTCATCCCTGGGGGAGGAAGGATTGGGTCCCTTAGCCATTTATAGCCCCCTCACCTCCACGGTGAGTGCAGCCTTTGGGGTCCTTGGTCCAGCCACAGGACTGTCCTGTGAGGCTGTGAACTCTCCTCCTGTTTGTCACCTGTCCTTTTAACTTTTTAAAGGAGTGAAAGACTCACCTTAGAGTGGCTCCAAGGTTTTGAAGCAGACCAGCTGCCCTTCTCTGTAAAGGCAGCTGCACCTTCCCCTGTGTTCCCTCTCACCTGCTTTGTTTTGGTGATGATCAGGCACTGCCCATGGCCAAAGAAAGGGATTTACAGAGAGTCTCATTTTTCAGGTTGATGTGCATCCAGCTGGCTTTCTCCTCTGAGAAGACAGACAGAACTGATATTGTGCCCTGAGCAGGATGGTGGGAAGGGCTGTGTAGAATCTGGGCTTTGCTTGATCATATTTTTTGCTCTTTTTCTCACGTTCTTGCAGAATTTCTCCTCTAGTGAGCAGGCAAGGCTGCTATGCCTTGTGTCATGCTCCTGGGCTTCTTGGGGAGGGACACTTTTTCAGAGAGGTGCTGCCCGAGGAAGGGAACTTCCACTGCTGGCCAGCACCTGGACTAAGATCAGGAAGATCCAGAGCTTGTGCCTCAAACCTGAAAAGCAGGACTCCACTGTCCTGTGCATCCAAATAAGGACATTCATCATCACCTAAGGCATCACCCTAGCTCCACAGTTTGGATTTTCCTTGGGGCAAGTGTCACTGCCATCTCTGCCAGGGGTTGAGCATTCCTGGGGCTAGGCCACTGGTTCTGCCAGCTGCAGATCCCAGACTGGATTAATCTGTTGCTTGATTTGAAAAGAGAAGGCTGTTCTCTGTGCCCAAGTGGAAGATTTTGCAGGAAATTTCTTCTTGCAGTAGCCTTTCCAAGCAGTTGCATTAAAAACAAAAGCAAGCAGGGAAGAGAGGAACGTTTTTCAAAGCTTAAACATCCTGTTATTTTCTGTGTCATACTTCAGCTCTTAATTGCCAAAAAATGTTTTGGTTTGGATTTTCAATTAATACTTTGAAGGAGTTTTGAGGCAATAAATAAATAGGAAGTTATTTCAGATTTTAGTTGATGACATGTTGTTGGTTGGGTTGGAGCACAGACTGGCTCCTGCTAGGACTGACTGGGGGCAGAGGGGTTTTGTTTGGACCAATGCCCTGTGCTGAGGCAGCTGAGATGCTGCTCACACACTGAATTACACAGCTTCCCCAGGGCCCTCTGCACAGAAAACCAAGGCAATGGAATCACAAAATCTTTTTGCTCTCCCCAGCATCAGGCTGCCATAAAGCTGCTTTGTCTCCATTGGATGGGGCTTGTTTGGCTGCTGCTGAGCCTCAGGTTTCAGCTCTCCTCTGCCTCTCCCCAGGAGGATTCACTGAGCTTGTGTTAGGTTATTTGTATTGCACTGTTCTTCAGTAATTTCCTGTCCAAATCCTGACCAGCAGAGGCACAACAGAGACTTTGATTTTGTCCTGGGATGCATGAAGGAGGTGCAAGGTGAACTCAGCTCTCCTTAACCTTGGAAACCAGAAAACTCTTGGCCTGCTCAATGCAGAGCAGGGAGGGAAGAGAGACTGGCTGGTGGATCCCCAAAAAGCTCCTTTCAGCTCCACTGTGCAAAGCAGTGAAGGAGGCTCCCTGGCACCTGCAGTCCAGTGCTGAAGGAGCCAAAGCTTTCTTCTCCCAGCAGGACTTCACAGATGAGGACAGAAGCATCCAGGGCTCAGCCTATTCCCCTATCATGTCAGCCCTGACATGTGTCTCAACTGCTCCCTGGAGGAGACACTGCTTTCTCCAACCTCTGCAAAACCTTCTTGCTGCTGCCATCACCCTGGTGTGGAAGGAGGGAGTCCTCCAGCACTTTCTCTGTTCTTTCATCCCAACAAAACAGCTGATGGTACCTTTCCAGCAGAGATCACCCTTCAGAGATTCCCTTCAGGAAAAGAGCTGACATCCAAGGGAGATGGACTGCAGAGGCTGGGGCTGCCTCTGTTAGGAATCACATAAGCTCAGTGCCTCTGGCCCAAAGGGGGCACCAGCTGGGCTTTTTGGCATGTGCTCACCTCACACATGGGTCATTAAGCTCCCAACCAAGGCAAATACCAGTGTGTGAGAGAGCTAGTTTTCAGTAACAGCAAGGCATTACAGCCAAAAATGGCAGGGGGCTGGGAGAAAGGAAGAGCTAGAGATGCTCTATTAGAAAAAAAGAATATGGACAATATTGTCTGGGAACTGGGTGCACAGAAACAGCAGGACAGAGAGCTTCATCATCAGGAGAAACATCCCCAGTCCCAGTGAGCCTCACTGCCCTCATCACACCAGCACAGCTTTGGTGCTGCCACCAACACAGACCAACGGCCACCTGCCCAACCACTCAGGGAAAAACTACAAAACCTCCAGGCCTGCAAGAGAAGCAAGCATCGGGAGCCATCTGTGAAGGAGCCCATGAACTCTGCTGTCCAATGCAGATGTTTCCAACAAATTATTTTCAGTTGCTTCTTGTCCACCCCTGAACCCCAGACTTCATGCTTAAGCTAAAAATAAAAAAGACCTTGATGTGAGGTTAAAGTAAACAGAATTTGCCCAGCCCTGCAGGAGCTATCTCAGTTCCTTCTCTGGGAGGGCATGGTGGGGAGACAAAAAGTTAATCCATCTTGGTTTTCATTGACACGGAATGGAAAAAAACAATGAAATGGGAGAGCCACCCTAAAACTGAGAACAAAGACACTGCACCAATATTTCAGGCCTTTTTTTCTTCACTCTGAAGGGGAAAAATTTGCTCCATGCTTCATCCCTTGCAGGTTATCTTGGGAAGAACAATGTCCCCATAATTTCTGCTGACAATTAACCTCGCCTGTGCAGCCATTCTTCCCTGGGTCACCAGAGCAGCTATTTATACCCTTGGCCAGGGATGCTATTGCCACCAAACCACTGTCCTTCCCTTTGGCCAACCCTCCACCAAGGCAGTGGGCAGCAAGCCCAGGGTGTCCCCCTAGGCACCCTGCCCTGCTCCCCAGGACCTGCTTCACCTGGACCCTTACTGTGCCCACTTTCTGCTCATGCTCTGCAAACACAAAGAAAAAACCCAGACATACATGTTGCTTAACCAAACCCTGTCAGGCATCAGGGCCCATCAGACCAAGTGCACAGGACAGAGATGTCTGGGATTATGGTCTTGAGCCACCTCTCTGCCATGTGTAACATTGATCCCTCAGTGGCAGACACTGATGGCTCACCTGAGCACCTGCACAGGTATTTCTTCTGAGCAAAACCCAGAGCTTTAGCTGTGCAGGCAATGCCAGGAACTGGAATATGGAGCTCAAAACAAAACTCCAGATCCAGGCTGCCGGCTGGAACATTTGCCCGCACAGAACAGGATTTCAGAGGCCAAGTCAAGCCAGTTCCCAAGGCTGGGGTAGCATCTCCTCCCAAGACACAGAGCACAGGCCAGGCTAATCCCACAAATGCTGGAGAAACACATTGAACCAGGTCTGCCCAACCAGTTACTTTCACTGAGGGACCAAAAACCCTTGCTTCCACATAAAACCACCCTGGGGAAAGATCAGCACCCTTGGGTGAAGATCTTTAGGCCCATTGGTCCCATCAGAGGTTACAAGCAAACAATACAAGCCTTGCAGAGTCCTGAAATGTCCATGATTACCAACTCTCCCATCCTGCCACTGCTGCAGGCTCAAGGTGGCCCCAGAGCTGGGCTGAAAACCCAACCTGTCACCAGTGCCAAGAGCAGCAAGCAAGGGAAGAGCCTGGGGCTAGCTGGCACCTGGCAGGGGTGAGGGTGGAGGGTGCTTCAGCTGCCAGGATGCAGGAGATAAATGGCCAACATCATCACCATTATCAGTGGTGCCCACCCTTCACATTGAAAGGCAAAGAGGAAGAGCTTTGCCTGGCCCTGGAAGGAAGGGGAGAGATAGGGAAGGTGACGCTGCTGTGTGGGGAGAGGTGAGAGGATGAGGCCACTGATACCTGCAGGGGAGGAATAGCAATGCTGGGGGGCTGTAGGGCTCTCAGGCCCCTCCTTGAAGACCACTTGCCTTGGGAGCTTTACCTCCAACATCTCCATCACCACTTCAGTCCCCAGCATGGTGCCAAACAAGGGGCTTACACCCGAGTTAAGGAGTGGAAAGGGGAGGCTAAGGAAATGTCCAGAGCCTCCTGGAGGGACTCTGGGATCTGTCAGAGCCGCATGCCTTAGAAGTGATTTAATTCGCACAAGGGTTAATTGAGATGAAACCCATTAGTCAGGAGGGATAGAAGCACTTCCTGTCACCCTGGCCTCTCCCTCTGGCAAAGTCAGGATTATTTAGGTCCAATTAGCCCCTGACAAACAATCAGGGTGAGTCCCTCTGCAGCATCCCCAGGAGAGCAGCACTTCCTCAGAAATCAGCACTAATGAGTCACAGAAACTAAATGACATTATTCAAAGCACTGAGCCAGTCCTGCAGTTATTGGCTTCATCTGCCTGAGAGAAATTGGTCAGACCCCTTAGCATAGGGGCAGGATCCCGCAGGTTTCCAGAGCCTTCTCAGAGGTTTTCTAGCACCTTTCCAGAAGATTTCTGGACATTTCCTGGCCATTTCCTTGATGTTTTTCTAGTCTTTCTGGAGGTTTCCTGTTGTATCTCCAGATCATTCCTAGAGGTTTACTGGAACCCTCTTAGGGCTGTACAAGCCTCTTCACATTGTTTTCAACACTCACAGGTTGGCCATTTCCAAATTTCCCAAGTGGCACCCTGGAAATTGAGCAAAGCTCAGCACCTCATTCAAGCACCACGGGACCTCAAGTGGTCACAGAGCAGCACCCTCAGCAGCCTCATTAGTACACTGAGAAATTATGAAGAGATTAGAAAAAAAAAAAAAATTGCATGTATGGGATCATTCTATAGTCTGGACATGTTTTGTAACACAAACTCTCAAAAGCACTCTTGTAGGAGCATTTCTGCTCCTGTCTGGAGTACTGTCCTGCGAGAAAACAGCCTGAGCTACACATGTGTCTCATGAGACACAGACCAGCATCTTCCTGTCCAAGAAGGAAAAATAGCAGCTGGGGGAGAAAGCCAAACAGTGGATGCTTTTCTATGAGTGTTTTCAGTCCTAAGCCCCACTTCCCACATGCATTTACACAGTGGAGAAAAAACATAATGAGTGGAAGAGATGAGGAAATGAGGACAGGCCAATTCCCAGTTCCCTCTTGATGTCCCCAGCCTGGCACACATGGCCTTTTTCCTCCACAGTCACCAACATCTCCTCTAAAAATGTCTGTGTGTAACCAACATCACCACACAGTCACAACATCTCCACACTCCACAGTCACCAACATCTCCTCTAAAAATGTCTGTGTGTAACCCTACCTCATGGCCCCAGAACAGCAGCTCAGAAATCAGTTTGGGACTGAGGTTTTTACATTTGCTTGTGGTAGGGGAGCTCTGGGGAAACATCACAGCCAGAGACAGTAGGGATCTTACAGGCACTAGAGAATCATTTAGCACAAGAATCAGGAGTCCTCCATGGTGCTCCAGGCAGCACCCAGTGGCTTGGTTGGAGCTGCTCTGCACATACAGATCTAGACAGCCTCACTGAGGACCTGCAGCAAGCATCAGGTATGTTTTGATTACCCTGAAAAAACTGTTGCAATTAGAAAAGTGCAGCCAAAAGTCTCATGAAAAGCAGCAGAGTGTTCCCAGCTTGGCCAAAGCACCAATGCAGGACTTTAGGTCCTTCTGAGCCAGCTGTTCCCAGCATTTCTACTTGGACTTTAGAAATCCTCTAGCAATATCTGGTGTCTGTCAGGTTGCTGAACAACCTGAAATGAGGGGTTTTAATCCTCCCAGTGTCCTTCCCTCTCCACAGTATTTTACAACACAAGGCATTACTAATAAATTACCTGAAAAACACCACACCATATTGGTTGGCACTGGCAGAATATGCTGGGAGTAAGGGATACAGGTATCCATTCAAAAGGAAGGAATTGCAGCACCAGAAGACTCACCAATGTACATTTGTCCAGCTTCTGTTTCTTGCACAATACCAGGTTTTTGACCATGGGATTGGAGCAGTGGTTCCCTCTTTGTTTCCAGCTTTACTGACAATAACATTGTCTGTAGCCATTTCATGTTCATTCTTGGCTCCACTCCATTGGAGAAGAGATCTGGATGATGCTGAGAACTGCAAGCTCTAACCAGCAACCTGAGACATTTCAACTTGAGGGATTTCTGCCTGAAGCCTAGGACTTAAAACTGGCTTTCAGTCCCCACATATCTGCTCAGTATTCCTTAGCTTTGCAGAGAACAAAGGCAGACTATCCCATTGCTATAGTAGCATTCAACAAAATAAACTATCTGCTGGAGAAGCTCCCAGGCACTACACTCAAGATTTGTCTTCCATTATTACCAATGCACGTGAGATTGTGGTACGTTCACATGGATAAAATACTCTCCCCACACACAGATACAATAAACTCCTCATTCCATTTACATGCTGTTTCCAACGACAGAGCTTCACCCAGCATCTGCTGGCAGCAGACCAGGGCTGCAGTTTCTGGCTTGCTGCTGAGACACCCTCTGAAGTGTTACAGCCCAAAAGGTGAAGGGCCAGCTGGATAATGAATGGTGGAGCACCATTCCTTCCTTCTGACTGCTCCTCATTCCATACCCCTGACTACAATTCCCCCTTAACTAACAATAAACATCAGTGTGACAAGTTACCTGTTTGGGTCCACTCCATCTAGGCCTGCAATGTAACCTGCTCATATCAGCTATTTTGCTCATATTTGGTGAAAGCAGTGAAAGCACAACACAGAGGAGAAAAGGGTTTCTGTGGAACAAGGAGAAACATGCCCCCATTTCCCTATCATTAACACCCAGAGCCCTTTTGTCAGCCCCGCACCATCACATGAATACCAGGATAAGCAAGAGGGAAGATCACAGAGGGAATCTGGAACCAGACCTCATCTGTGCAGCTGCTGGCAAGCAGAGACCTGCCCTCTGTGGCATCAGTGCTATGGCTGGGCCATGCTGCAGTTGTGACCTTGCTCAGCCTCAACAAGTGCAGTGGTGTGCAGAGATCCCGATGATTGTACAGAGGAGCAGTCAATCAAGCTCTGCTGGACAAGGATGCACAACTTGAGTCTAGGTTTTAACATTTGCGGAGAGCAAAAGTTGTTAGGCTTCCTTTTTTTTTTTTGTTGTTGTTTTTCTTGTTTGTTTTGGTTTTTTGTTTTAAGCAGCAAGTTTTCTGTCAAGAATTTTTAATATATTTATTTGAAAACAAGGTTTTGTGAAAGAGTACACTAAATAGCATATATCTGTTCTTCAGCCATAAAACACGGACTATCAGCTTTAGCTCAGCACAGATTGGGGCTGCATGCACTGAACATCAGATCTCAATAGGAAGGTCTTCATGCCTGTCTTTCTGATATCAAGCATAGTGTCTTCTTTAGATGACATGACCCTGGAGGAGGGAGAGAAAGAAACCAGAAAATCAAATTTATTTAACTAAGGCTTCTTGTGGCTGGCCCCAGACACTCACCCGAGCCTGTCACTGACGCAACATTTATAGTTTTTAGCAAGGAGTTTGTTTTCTTGCCCATCCACCAATTCAAGTGCATAATCTCTGCTCGTGGGAGCCCTGAGACATGCCAGCCCATATTTGGAAATAAAGAAACTGGATTTCTGCCTCTCAGTAAGAAACTTGCACATCCATTCAGGCAGTTTAACCAAGGAACCTGAGAACTGCACTATTTATTTCCTCAAACAAATCTACTACTATCATTATGTTGGGCCCAGAGAGCATCACAGAGCCCATGACTGAAGTCTCTTTAAATTCTGCTAAGAACTGCTGGGAAGACAAGGCAACTCCAGGAAGAAGAATAGTAGTTCTGTTTTGACAGATCCTGGCACTCTGAGGTCAAGTAGATGACAGCTTTGTTATGTAAATTACTTGCCCCTCTGGGACTATCTTTCAGGAGCTGACTAGTCCCTGTGACCCCTGCACTGCTCTCTGCCCAGCCAGGCACTACTCAAGAGTAGTTAAACCTGCCAGATTATAGAGCAGATCCAGTACAACTGGGTCAGGCCTGACCCAAAAGGGTGAACTTGTGGATTTCTAAGCTGCCAAACTCTTAAAATTAGGACAGAGCATGTTTCTAAATCTGACACAGAAGCTGTCAAGGAGCTAAACCAAGAGAGCTGGGTGCTGGTAACTACTTCAGTTGGTACAAAGAGGCTTCTCCTTCATTAAGATTAAAAAAGGTGACACTGCACACTACACTGTACCTCAGGTCTTAATCATCAATGTACTCAAAGGGCTCTGGTGGTTCAGGTTCTTGCTCCTCTTCCTCAATCTTCGGACCATGAGCTGCCACGGGTTCAACCAGCTCCTCCATATCCTCACTGGTGTCCTTCAGGATGATGATGCCTCCGATGGAAAGCTGCAAGACAAGTGCCATGAGCATTTAGAGCTGCTTGCCTCTGCCTCATGGTGGAGTGGCCACAGAGTCTATCCAAGGCCATATGAGACTCCTCAGCAGGAATGAGTTTCAGAGAGTAAAGCATCTGACACTCACCTGGATCTCTGCCTAAAAGGTTACGGAACAGGCAGAGTCTATCCAGGCTACTTTTTATATTTCTTCTGTCTAGGTCTCAGTTCAACAGAAAGTGACATCTGGATTCACAGCTTTACCCCATTCCCAGTCTGGGGCTTTCCACATGAAAACTAATTGAACTGTAATTGCTTTATAAGGTTCATCTTTCAGGTTTACAATGCTTAGTGAAGCCTCTCTGTGTAGCTGCCTCCCAGGAGATTCTCTGAAACAGAGACTAATCTCATCACCAGCTTCTACAGAGTGAGGAATCCTATTAGCAGAACCTCACAAAAACAAAGGGGAATTAATTACAAAGATCACAACCAAACATCTTGGCAGGCTGAAACACCTCCGGGAGTGAAACACAAGGCGCAAAGAGGCAATGCTGTGTCACGCCTGGCTGGGATCAGGGCTTTGGCCACAGCAGGATTTCAGGCTATAAACAGCATTTCAAAGAGGTCTTTTACTCTGGCATTCCCCAAAGCAGAGCAAGGATCCAG
Organism: Tichodroma muraria; assembly: GCA_013390105.1. NCBI lineage: Eukaryota > Metazoa > Chordata > Aves > Passeriformes > Sittidae > Tichodroma > Tichodroma muraria. The sequence continues at coordinate 17,155 of WAAG01036959.1, read as the reverse complement.
AACGGCTCCATTCCAAGAGGCTCCTTGGTTACACACCCTAATCCCAGCAAAAACTGCACTGTTCTGTTCCCTTCAAAACCTATTTACAGGGCTTTAAGGCAGCAAACTGAACTCCCCCACCAAGGACTCTGCTTCTTTTGAAACTGAAGCAAACAGCTGTGTATGTCTACATTTCAGTGAGTGGACACACTGGAATACAGAGCAGATCTTCCCAAACCAAACAGCAGTTGGGTCACCTAATTTTAAACGGTAGAAACTAAAAAACCCTTGCACTGTTTTGCTAAAGGAGATGTTTCAAAAGGGAACAGTGCACAGAGAATTCCAATGTGCTGATACGTTCAGGAAATCCATTTATCAAAAACATTACTATTTTCCAGGCAAAAGTATTACTACTACTGAACACCATTTTCCCATGCGTAATCCTGGAAATGGGGTTAAGTCAAGCATGTTATTTCTTGAACAAAAATAAAGGGCAGAAGACTTTGACTCGGGAGATCTACAGTTCAGGAGCCAGCTTATCAGATTTGCAATATATCTCACCATCTCACAGAGAAGTCAGTTACCCCTTGGGCTGAGTGCTAAGACCTTCTTCATTCCCCGTCTGACAATCACATGCTCTCTTCTTGGTGTTTACAGGAGCTGAAGGCACTTTTTTAAGGCCAGATGTAACTCAATATGAAATATGTTCAATGAAAAAGCTCCTCCATTTAGGTATAAATCCCACTGAAGGGTAACAAAACTCCAGCACAAGACCTAATGTGTTTCACTGCTTTGACAATGAACCTGTACAACTTCTCAGCCTATTTTAAAGATCATGGCTCAGTCTTTACATTCCCAGAAATGTCATTAACACACAAAATATGTCTGATTGCTTTTCACGCTGCACATTTGACACAGGTACAAGAAGAAAGAAAAATAATGCACCATTAGCATGGTGAAAAGGTTTGCAGCAGCTCTGACTTTCTCTCAGCTAGAACTGCATGTGATCATTTGGAGAGAGGGACATTAAAAAAGGAAATACAACAAGAGCAAAGCTTCAAATCTCTGCAATACATTCCAGTGCTGCAACAGCTGTAAGTTCTCATGTACACACAGAACTTCTGAGCCCTTACACACAAGCCCAGCACTGGGAACACTCTGCCAAGCACATGGACTGGGAAGGTGACACTTACTGGTTTGAATGGCTGGTACCGGCAGCTCTCTGTCATAGTGAGAACTTTGAGCTGAGCAGGCATGACTCTGGCTGGGTTGTCCAGAAGCTGGAAGTTGGGTTCAGGCTCTTTTTTCTTTTCTTTTTCATCCTTCTTTTCATTCTCATCCTGTGGAGGGAGAAGAGATCAGCATGATTTTAGCAGTAATTGCTAGCCTCTCACAGCTAGCAGGGTAAGGTACAGCCAGGCAGCAGTTCCAAAGTGTGGTGAGAAACCATTCTTTTGCTGAGGAACATGCTACTATTTATCTATCAGCTGGCACAGAAAATGCCAGCATGGATCTAAGTGCTCTTGACAAGGCAATGCCTCACTCTCAGCTGCAGATGAAAGCAAGTTCAGAGAGAGGTAGCAGTGGAACAGTTTAACCTCTGCTTTCCCTTTCTCCTACCTTTTCTGTAAACTCACTCACCACTTTTTGTCACAAGTGAAGATTCTTTAATATCACTACCAAACATATGAAAATTGCCAAAAGCTGCCCTTGTATTTTTGCAGCTGTAAAGCTGCCACTAACATTTCACACTACTGGTAGTAACAGCAGTTCACCCAAAATGACTTGACCTCAGCAACTCATTAGGGTATTACAGTGAATCCCTCCCTTACCAATGACTCAGCAGCTGGAGGCGAAAAGCAGAAGGAAAAAAAACAGTATCCTTTACATACTTAAAAAGGTGGGTCATTTTTTCCATCTTGCTCAGAAACATTTGAGTAGCAAACAAAAAAGAAATGCAGAAAAGATGGGAACAACCAATAGGAAACTATTGGGAACACCACTGAATGCATGGCACGTCCTGTAACAGCAGACAGGACTTTCTCTGGCACAGCAGCTGCTCATTGCTGAGCACATCCCTTGGAAACTATGGATTACTAGTCATATAACAGGCATAAGAGGAACACAGGAAAGCAATGATATCTCTAAAACATTAGGACAATGGCAAAACACTCAACTCAAACACAGCAGGTGGCAGCAAGCTCCCTGTTTACTATCCTTGGTTTTTTTCTCAATTCAGCCAATGAAACTTCTCAAAAATCTGGACACACACATGGACACAACATTTGAACCCCTTCTAATATATTGCTTTCTCTCAACACCTGCACTTAAATGTAGGTTGTAGCAATTTTAGAAGAAATATGCATCTGTTCAGCACATTTTGCTTACTACATAGAACTGTAAGAATAATTCAAAGAAAAGGCAATGTTTAGTCACAAGGAAACCTGACAAAGGAGAAAACCCCCAAAACCCAGAGATTATACCTTGCATGCATGAGATGATTAATTTCCTGGGCCAGCTGCATGACATTCAGTGCCTACAATGTGGCCACACTTATGCAGGTCTAGGAAGGTTATTTTACATATAGACTTTTGATCTTATGCCACATGTGTGGGGTTTGTTAGACTAAAATTTAAATTAAAGAGGCCAAAAGGGAAAGCACCTGGGAGTGCTGGTTGACAGTGGCTGAGTATGAGGCAGCGTGTGCTCAGGTAGCCAAGAAAGTCAGTGGCATCATGGGTAGTGTCAGCAGTGGTGTGGACAGCAGGACCAGGGCAGTGACTGTCCCCTGTACTTGGGACTGATGAGGTCACACCTTGAACCCTGTGTTCAGTTTTGGGCCCTTCCCTCCCAGGCAGACGTTGAGGTGCTGGAGCATGTCCAGAAAAGGTCACCAGAACTGGGGAAGGGTCTGAAGCACACATCCTGTGAGGAGCAGCTGAGGGGGCTCAGCCTGGAGAAAAGGCTCAGTGGGGACCTTATCACTCTCTACAACTCCCTGATAGGGGGGTGGAGATAAGTGGGGTCATTTTCTCAGGTAACAGGACACAGGACAAGAGGAAATGACCTGAGGTTGTGCTAGGGGAGATATAGATTGAATATTAGAAAAAAATTCTTCTTCAAAAAGGTTGTCAAACACTTGAAGAGGCTGCCAAAGGGAGTAGTGGAGTCACCATCTCTGGTGGTATTTAAAAGATGTGTAGATGTGGCACTCGGGGACATAGTTTGGTAGTGACCTTGGCATTGCTGGGGTTAAGTTGGACTTAGAGGTCTTTCAAACCTGAAGAATTCTATGGGTGCATTAATGCATGCATTAATTAGTGCATGGAAGAATGCACTTCCAGCTTACAGTTATTCTTGGAATATTTGCATTTATGGGCAGGGCACAAAATAAAGGGTCTTTAGTCAGTACTGCAAGAATATTAGCTGCCATATGTTTTCCAAATTACAGCAACCACGAAAAATTCATTTCTCCATTACTCAGCTTGCTTCAGGATGACACATTATTCACAGATGAGGATGACAACTTCCAGTGTCAGGTCTGTGAGCTGAAAGAAATCACCAGAGGACCAAAGCAATCACCATAACTACTGAGCATATGGAACCTGTGTTCAAACCTCAGCTGGTTCTGAGCTGGGTGTGGATAGATGTTTGGCATTTTGATAGATGGGCAAAGCACATAAGAGTCTGCTGCCAAAAAGGTGAACGTTTCAGAATAGGAGGTTAAGCATGTGCAAAACCAGAAAGTTTAAACTCTTCAGTGCTCTCAAGGTGAATTAGACATGATCAAGCAACTGCTATAACACTTCTTTTTAAAAGGCCAGAAGTCCCAAGGACATGAAATTACTATGACTTTTTCTGCATTAGTAAGAAAATTACATGGATAAGAGATAAAATTCCTCTGTGTCTAAAACCAGCAGGTAATGAAAAAATACATATAAGGTTCATGCAGTTAAAGGCACATAAACCTGTCAAAACAAGCTTTTGACTTTAAGGAAGTCAGTTACTTAACAACACTGAGGAAGATTTATTTCTCAGAAATAACAGATTCACAATTAATAGCACCTCTTGCTTTTAATAGTGCACATACAGGGTAAAGCTGCTAACCAGTGTCTGCAGCAATGTGTGTCAGTGCTTTGCTTGTAACACAGGTGGCAAGAGGACAGAGATAAGTGGGTGCCAACTTTCTTTCACATTTATAAGAGTGGGGGGGGAAAAAGACATTAAAGTTTCAATGTGTGCACCTACCACTTCCATCTTTTCCTCTTCCTTCTTCTCTTTCTCCTTTTCCTTTTCCTTCTTCTTGGCTTTTGCAGTGATGGACAGCACAGCAGTGGAAACCTGGATATGGCAACAGATGAGGCATTCAGTGTGACCCAACACTGTGTACTTAGTTTCATCCCCTCAGGCTGGAGTCTTTCGGGAACAAATGGCAGCAACTTTCTGAGAGGGTCAGAGAGCAACAGCATTTGTCACATTGCTGGTGAGAATAAATAGGAGCTCTTGACACATTTTAACTCTTGGCCAGGGAAGTTTAAGGAGAAAAGATTTGTCCAATTCATATCCTATTCAAAGGCAAGAAAACAGCTATAAGCAGTGAGCTTTGCCTTACATTAGAGTCAATTTCTGGATTCCTCAGTGGCTTGGAAATCTGTCCTGTCCAGCATTCAATTTTGGTAAAATGTTTTATAGTTTTCACACCATGTCATTCATCAGCATGACATCCTGAGGTCTCCACTGCTGCAATTGCTCCCTAAGGGCTGCTCTGCCTGCTGCTGTGCTCTGCTCAACAGCTTTTACCATCCTGTGCCAGGAGACAAATTGCTTCCACTATTGTCCTGCTTGTGACCCCACAGGTCTCATCTTCTCCTTTTCAATACCGAGATATTCTCAGTGCCACACTTACCTTTTTGCAATCCATGGAGCTGACAGCTATTATTCTAGCACATGGGCCTACTGCTCCTTCCATATGGGACTATTTGAGAAGTGTCCCATCTAATATTCTCAACGGTTGCACTGGAGCAGCATTTTGGAGCTCAAGTCACAGACCCTGCTGTGCTAGGTGCTGCACATACAAGTCAGTAGGGCATAGAAAGCAGGTTTTTTATTCAATACTTCTGCTTGACCACTTCAGACAAGGGAGGCTGCAGCAATTCAGTAGCAAAGCACTTGTATGCCACAATCAGCAACAGTCCCAGGCACAGCAGGAAAATTTAACTAGAATTCTCTTTCAGAGACTACAGCACCTGCCAATTTCTCCTTTGCTCTTTAGATTCCCTAGTAGTACCACCAAAGTCAATGTTTATCCTAGGAGGGAGAAGGGGTTAGTCTCTACACAAAAAGCCAACTCAAATACCTTTTCTTTCTCCTTTTCCTTTGGTACCTCCAGAGGTGGGGGGTAGGCAAATGTGGACGGCTTACAGTTGGACTTGTACTGGACTTTTGGCATCTAAGACAAAGAGTTAAAACAATGTTAGAAACTAGAAAAGCAGGGGAAAAATCTACAGCAGAATAATCACTTTAGCTTCATTTTCCTTCCAGCAGAGACAAACACAGATCCTCTAAAGAATACAAGCTTCCCCTTCTCCCTCTCCGGAAGCTGAGAAACTGTTATCAGTGGCAGCAGTTCAACTAGAACAATGTTATTTAATTATTCTATAATTTGACTCTGGCAAGCTCTCCTAGCCCTCTCTATACACTCCATCCTATTCACACCACACTTTGTTTTCATTGCTTCAAAGCTTCTGTGGTTTTCATGTTGTTGCTGTGTTTGTGTGTATTAACACAAAATTGGTTTAAGATCTAAGTGAAGATCTGCTCTGTCAATGCACGCGAGGGCAAACCAAGCACTGACGTTCCCTTCCTGCCAAAGGACTGTACATTTGGGGGTGAGTTACCAGTGTCACACATTCTCTTACTCTTGGCTACTTAAGCAAGGGTACAAAGCATCATTTGATAGCCAATCCAAGTTCTTAAACACCCCCATACTGCCACATCCAGAAGCTTTTTTGTGGAACTTCCTAGCTTAGTTCTTCAGCACAGGAGACTCAGCATAGTACACAGCTTACAGGGGCTGTACCACAGCTGATAGCTGGAAGAACAGATGCACAAGGAAAGTGCAGTACCCATGGTTGCTCAGTTTAATGTTTAGTCCCCAAGGAATCCAAACAAATCCTCTTTTCCCACTGCTAGCTTTCCTAGGGGATAACATCACATAATTCATCTGGGAGGCCAGGGGGGCAACACACTTTTTTTAAAAAATAACCCTGACCTTCAAGAGTGATAATGGGGTGGCCTCTGCCCAAATACTCTAAATAGAGTTCCTTTCATTTTTACACTACTTTGAAGTAAAGAGGTCATTGTCTGCTCTCCACATTTTTCTTGTTCCTATTCCCACCACCACTCTAGAATTTAAGCCTGTTTTTCAGATGTCTTCTAGTTAGTACCTTTTCTGGCACAAAGAAGTCAGAAACATGCAAAAAACCCCAACAAATCCACAAATATGACTTGCAGACCACTTGAAAATTCCAAGCAACTTTTCAGTCTCTTCTCTCTTCTCATTACATACCTTAAGATCCTTGTTAAGGCCAATGACACAGGTTGGGGTGAACGCCCGTGACNAAGACCAAAACCCCCACCACAGAAGGCATGTGAGTATGTCCTGTCCTGGACTGCAGTGAAATGGTTACGTTATGGCCCCCTGTAAGGAATCATAAAAGTCAGTGAATTATTCATTCCTGGGTACTCCACAAAGACACCTGAGCAATGCATCTCAAACAGCTGCTGTCAAAGGGCTGCACAGGGCAAGCCAGGCCACAGTGCTGCCAGTTTCCTCCTCTGGAGCACACATCACTCCTTCACCGTGAGCTCAGCTCACTCAGTAAAACAGATATACAGCACAGCAACCACACTGCTCTACAGTACCCAAACACAATCAGGGAATACAGCCCTTCTTTGACGCTCATTTTGCCAGGATACACGTTAGACAAAAGTACAGGGAGTGAAAGGGGGAGAAAAAGGCAAACTTTTGCCGTAAACAGTTTTAAAACACAGCATATAAATAATCCCCAAGACAAGGCTCAGGAGGAACCCAGTACATATACAGCCAAGCATATAGAAACTTTTCTTTCTGTGACTGCCTCCCTGAACTATCAATTATTCAGAAGAAATATGCCTACGTTTTTATCCTACACCATCTCAGCAGAAAAAAAATGTAAACACCAGCAACTTCAGAAGTTGTTTCTAGACGTTATCAATCTAAGCTGCACAGAGACAAGCTCCTGCAGCCTTTGCAGCAGAATTACATCTCTGCCAGACAACCAAGTCTTAGATTTGTACTTGCATAGCAGAGACTCAAACAACTCCATATGTTGATGTAGTGCAGAAACATCCAGCTAGAAACAAAATTGAAAGACTGGACCTGCAGACAGAGTGAGAAAGTGTTAATCTGATCTTCTGTCTGCTGATGAACACAGTGCATTGAGTTGAAGAGGGCACCAGGCAAGTCCATTACTGCTGACAAGACCGGGTGCAGGGAGGTTAACTTTGTTAAAATACAAACACCCACTATTGAAAAGTCAGGCCACTTTGTAGCTGAAAATCCCAAACTGGAGTAGCTTTTCCCAGCCTCGCACAAACAGCCACCTCAGCAGGGCCAGACAGCAGTAGAGCTGTCTGAGTTTTAAAGACAAACATTCTCTTTGAATTCATAAAGAATTCTCTTTAGCTGCCAGAACTAATGAAAGCCCTGACTGAAGCAGTATTGTCATCTTGGGTATCTGTCAGGGTTAGTCCCAGGAGAGGCAGTGGAAGATGGGACATTTTGATGCCCTCCTGTAGGATGCTCTGCCTACATTCTATCTCCTTCTTCCTTCTGTGGTAGCAATAGATCTCCTGCTGTTTGACAGGAAAACTCCTTCCTGCTATGTCTTTGAAGAAAGGCAAAGATATGGTCTCGTCTTTTTCTACTGCTAGGTCTGTTCTGCTGCTAAGTATTTTCTCTGATAGCAATCTCTTGCCCTTTCACCCGATTTTGCCACAGCCCTGTGGAGGGACTGCCTGAGGTCTGGTGCTATCCTTAAACATGTCGAGCGTTGCACGCTGAAATTTCTCGTCTTCTCCCCCATCTTCACTTCGAACTTTATTTTACTGCATCACTGTGTAAGGACCAGGCCCTGGTTATCAGCAGATATTCTGAATCAAGCAGCCCAGTGAATGTTGCACAAGCAGCTTAACTGGACTTTATCAAACTTTTGCACTTTAATTTTCAGAATTTTAACCTATAATTCAGATAAAACCTATAATTATCTAATCTCTGGAATTTCCTGAATGAGCAACAGATTTAATATTCAAAAGATGCTGTCATGGTACTTCTGCTTTTTTATACCCACAAACAGTCCACCCTCACTCCCAGGATTTAGCAGGGAGCAGGAAAGGTGGGGAGATGTAATACTGCACAATTGTGATTTATCTTCATGATTAAATAGCAGCCCTGACTGCCTGGAAGGGAACACATTCCACATCGTTGGCTGGATGAATAAAAGCTGTGGCATGATGCCTGGAAAAAAATTTTCAAAAAACACTAAAGAAAAAATTTCAGGGATCCTTGGGTAGTATTATAAGGTCCATCTCCCAAAATTCACACTGCCACTGGGGCAAAGGGGGTTTGGGGGAAAACTCCAAACACTAAGTTAAATTTAGTGTCTACTTTTTTCTTATTTTATTAAAGTAAAAATGCTGTTGATGTGGCTTATCAATTAGGCAATGACCAAATTCTTCATTTCCACTTCAGTACTCCCAAGGTACCCCACTCCTTCCATTAAACTATCAGCCTAAATGGCTGCCTCATTGTCAGAGCAAAAATCCCACCACTAGCACATCATTTCCCAGTCATACACTGGAAATCTTGCACTTCTAATCAAACCCTGTCATTGGAAGAGAACTGGACTTTTCTCTTTGTCCCACAAAAAAAGACACAACAAAAAACCAAATTCAATTGCCCCAACTGTGGCAGATAACACAAAGGACATTTTCTTCCTGGTAGTGATGATTAAATTCTATAACTCATTGTTTCAGATAAGCACTTCCAGTTGTATAGGAAGGATAAAAAGAATTTGTTCTTATAGGAGGTTCTAATGAAAGTGGCAATAGGTTAAGAAAAGGAGTTCACAGCCTTCACTGAGTCTCTCAGCAAGAAAAAAAGAGGTTAAAGTTGGCACAAATTCCCATACAGTTTATTAAAACAGGACATTTCTAGTTTCCAAATCATTATACAACACATGGGTGACACAGGAAGCCAATAAGTTTTTAGTTGTATTTTTATGATTTAATCTTAAGGGTCAGAATTCTAAACAGGTCTGTAGTGCTGAGACAAAAATCCCAGAGCCAGCTAGTCTCTATCTTCCCAGCAACCGAGTATGACTATGGGAATGACCAAAATTATTCTGAGAGTCTCATGCCAAGAACATTGCTCAGTCTGAGCTCCAGAAGGGGCACCCAGGAGGCACGAACGTGGTGCCTGTTTCTGAGCAGGCCTGGGCATCTGTGACAGAGCAGCCTGACAGTCCCATGGCCACCAGGGAAGCTTTTTAAACCTGCTTCCTTGCAGATAGGTGCAGGCAACACCATGTTCCTCTCCCCCACCACGCAGCCTGGAGATGCAGAGATTTCATACAGACACCGTACCCACGCTGCAGGGTGCTGTGCCTGAGCCACAGCACAGAGACAAATTCTGAGGCTCCTTTGCTTATGGACTTCAGGACTAATCTTGATCTCAAGAGTACAGGAAAAAACAGCTTCTTTCTGTTTATTACAGGGGATAAAGAGGGGCATGGCAAGAGAAGGCCTCAGCATGAGACCAGATGGGAGAAACTGTGTTTGGAAACTTGTAAAAGAGGTGCCACTGACAGACACAGCACTGTACAAGTGCTACCTCAGCAGAACAAAAAATTCAAAACGTTGTCTGTCCTCTTTGCTTACAGAAACCTTCCTTAATAAGCCCTGCAACTCAGCCCTTGTGAAACACTGATGGCTTTAGAGAATCCTATTCCTGACTCAACATTTAGTCATTAACGTTCATGAAATGAAGTCTTCTTTGCTAGAAAAAGGTAGCAGTAGTCTGTGAAACTGTAACTGGGTCTTCTGAAAAAACAATGATGCTGTTAACTGTGCTTCCTCCTTTGTGCAACCTCTTTTAATAATCATGAAAGTAGCAAAAACTAGTTTTTAAAGACATATATATATAAACTTATATATGATTTTAAAAACTGGTTATGTAACATTTTAACAGAAAAAGAAAAATATGAGGACTATATACCGCACCATTTCCAATTTTCTGGAGAAGGTGATGATTTAGAAAAATAAAGAAGCAACCCATCATTCTATAATAAATAACATTCAGGGCAACAAAACAGACTTAGAGAAAAACGATTGTATTTTTACAGACTTCTGGACATGAATCCTGCCCCAATGACTGGGCTGAGTCTCTCCTAACAGAAACATGCTGATACAAGCTGAAACTACAAAACAGGGTTTATTTCTTTAATTATCTAAAATTCCTTGAAAACTGAGATTTCTTGCTACTATGACAAGACAGGCATAAAACCAGCATCTCATCTCCCAAATGAAATTTTCTGTTACAGTGATTGCAAGCAAACAAGTTTAAGAAATTTTGGCAGCTTTAAATGTTTGGGGAATTACCTGCATCCAAAATGCCTTGTGCCAGGATTGCTCCAAACTTTGCCATAACATCATCATGCTTATCATTGATCACTTTGGAATAGAGTTGCCTGAACTGGCTGACCTGGTTAAAAATAATAAAAAGGGAAAAAAAAAAAAAGAGAGAGAGAGATTATAAAACTGACTGCATGAGTTAAATAGTCCATCTTTAATGGAAGCATCCTCAATTTCTGCACCCTACAATGACATTTGCATTTTCAACAGCTTTAGTCACCGGTGTTACAAGTCACCACATTAATAACTAATTACAGAGATTTTCCCCACTTGAAGATATCCATGTACTGATTTTAAAGTATTCAGGATGTACATGCATTTTCAAACCACATTTTGCAAACCTTATAGGAATACCCTGAGAATCTCTACAGTGTCACTGGAATAAAAGACCATAAATAAAAAGACCAAATAAAATTGATGAGATTGTAGCAAGAACTATTCTATGTTCTTAGGTGACTGACACTGCACTTTTTAATAAATTTCCTCTATTTCCTATTGCTGAAAACCGCCAATTTATTCCATTATTCCTGCACAATATTTCTGTATCAATAATGCCCCTATGATGCATCATCAGCAAATTTTGCTACTGCACTCCTACCTTTTAAGTGAGACTCATTAAAGAAAATACTTAATAAAGTAACAGTTTATGCCATGGTATGTTCACCACAATATCTAAAGTACACAGTAAAGGAAACTGCTAAATCTTTGCTTATGTTTTCATCATTCCCTTGAACAGTCTCATCTTTCACTGGTTTACCAAGTATTGAAGAGACAGAACAATATCACATCCAGCAGTATCTAGGGCTTTGCCATAAATTAATAACTTAAGTCTTTCAATATATGCAATGGAGCAACAATACAGCTCAAGTATTTTTGTAGCTGAAAAAGCAGACTAGAAAATCTCGGCCTGCAATCCAGTCAAAACCTGGGAAGCTGCATCACACCCACAGCATATCTGGAAGAGTATTTATTATCTCTTTTTAAAATTAATTTTAATCCAGATACTCATGTGACATTTTGTCTTCTTTTTTGTTTTTTTTTTTTTTTTTAATTTCTCTTTACATACTAAGCCTTCATTTGACATTCTCAAAAGCAAAGGAGATAGTTTTGAACAGAATTTTTCCAAGATGTCTTTAACAAGCTTCTCCCCACTACTGGTCCTCTTTGTTCCAAATTCTCTATCTACATCTGCAGCCACAAAGGAGAGGACAAACTTCTGGCTCAAGGCAGTAGGGCCAGACACTGCCACCAGAGACACAGAGCGGTTTCTAGAATTGCAAACACAGTTGAAGTTTCCAAGCATAAAACCCCAGACGCTTCTCACATCCAAAGAGCTTGTGCTCTCCAACGACACCACTGACCTTTGCTCAGTGACAAGTGTCCTATGAGGCCAAGCTTCAACACTACCACTAGGAAGTGACTTCGGTGTAGCCTCTGATGTTCCCAGAGCCTAAATGTACCTGGGAAGGAGGCTTAAACACTGACCAAGACACTCAGGACAGCACACAGCAACTGCTGGTCCCATCCATGCAGGACACTCTGAACTCCAGAGCTGTGCCAAGGGTGGCCAGCACAGAGCAGCAGGAGCAGCCTTCAGGCATCACTCCTCCCACATGTGGCCTGCTTGGGGAATCTCAAAGCTTTGCAGATGTTTTTTCACACCTGCGAAAAACCACCCATTCATACAACTGAGTCGGTGACATGAGAACTGTGCTGAGAATAACATTTTGTTAAACTGGGATTCACCAAGGTAAAAAATAAATATTGAAACAGAATGAAGAGCTGTCTGAGGGGATAAATCACGCTGCAGGGGTTTCTCAGCAAAGCACGAGATCAGATTCCCCTGTAAAAGCACATCAGAGCCACGAGGTAATCCTGCAGCCAAGGAAATGCTAGCAGTGCATTTCACATGTGAGTTTTTGACCAGAGGCAGTAAGAAGTTGAGACCAGACCTTTGAGAGATTATGCCTAATATCTGAGGTGGAAACAAAAGACAGAGACTATCTCTCCAACCCATGAACATTATACCCAAGAGCTGCAGCACTGCTTGGCAGCCCTGCACACCCAGTGACTCTTCAGAGTAAGAGCACATTTTCTGCAAGAGTTTTCAATGCAGGGTAACTCATCACACCACTTAAAACACAGGTGTCCTAAATGAGCAAACACTCTCTAGGTGACATCTTTCCTGCCTTCACTCTTTCAGCCAGTAACCCAGTGATACTACTTGTCACCTCAACTAATTCAGCACTGATGGCTGAATCTTACCTGATTAAGCCACTTTGTGATACCAGAAGACATTAACATTCATACAAGCAAGTTGTCCTGTTAAATAGGACTGCATTAAAATGACTCTGTTTCACACCAATGGACAGTCTCACTATCACGAAGCACCAGAGCAACCAAGCACTTTTAAACAGCAGCAAAGCTGAAAAAACAAGTTCTCTGATAGAGCAGGATGCATTTATTAGAACTGTCAGGGGAAAACAGCAGCTATTTCCATTCTTTTGCCTAAGTCCAACAATTTGTGTGCTAATATTAGCACTCTACCCACCAATTCCTTTTTGCATTAAAATGTTTTTAGTCATTAGTCCTCCAAAAAAGGTGACTTTGCAATAATTAAAACTAAGAAAAAGGAGCAACATAAATTATCAGGGCAGCCACCCAGACAGATGTGTGGCAGGGAGATACTGCACACACAATGAAGGGTTTATTCTGGGTATATAGACTGAACTCTGCTCTTGCTTCACTCCAATTACACTTTTTCAAGCTCTCACGATTTTCATTTATAAAAGCTTACACTAAGGTTTACATGTTCAATGTAAATGGTTTGCTTCTTACATCTGACCTCTTTGTACACTGGAAAAACACCTTAGTTTGCATTTGCAGCTTGGAACGAGGCCTCAAAGGCAGCCACATGCAGACCAGGTGAACCAAAGCCTTCAGGTGTTATTTGGAACAGACAAACTGGAAAACAGAAGCAACGTGTGAAACTATTTGTCTATTGAGGTGAGCAGCAGAATTCCAGTGCCTCTGTTTAGAGCATATCATTCCCTTGACTCTGGGCTCAGCTTCTGGGTTTGGAATATTTATGAAAAGACAGATGTTACCAAGCTCATTTGGTGGACTGTAATCCAGAATTTACACTGTAATCAAATCTTCAGAGAACTAAACCCTGGGTGGAGTGAGAAGACATTCAGCAGAACTGCTGATGTTCACACTGGCGTCTGAAGTCTGACGGAGCAGCCCTTGGAACAGAGGGCAGGAACACCTCACTCAGGAAGGTGAGACAGGGCTAGAAAGGGAAATCATCCACCTCTCCGGTCATGGTGCACTGCCCCTGTGAGCACCCTTTCCTTAATACATCTTCCTCAGCTCCTACTCACGTGTACATTAGACCAGAGCACATGAACAGAACACCCAGGCAACAAGCCCACCAGGAACCTGCCAGCTTTGGCACCAGGACCCTGTGCAGGGCAGTGAGGTGTCTGAGACACTGACAACAGGAAGGGACCAAGGACAGAAACCTGGCTGCTCAACCTGAGCACATCAACTGCCACCTCTCCAGGCAACAAGGACAGGTTACAGCAGATCAGCTGAGAGCAGGCATTCAATGATGAACAGCTGCAGTAAGAAACTGAACAGCAGCAGTAAGAAACAGTCCTTATGCCATCTATTATAAAAATACAAAATACGTAATTCCATCTCAAGAGCATTCTGTGTTCATATAAATTCTGCATACCCCTGTGCATTGTGAGCCATGGATCACTGCCAGGCCTGGAAAACGCACTAAGTAAGTGTGCCCTTTCCAGAATTTAAAGTCAATGGAAGCAAAATTGTTCTATGAAAGTGTGAGAGACTATCCTGCTCAGCCTTAGGGACTGGGCAAATCCAGACCAAAGGACTGAGACCAAAGGTCTCAACACTCAAATGCTTAACAGGCCCATATACTTGCTCAGGCTGTTCCTACAAAGCAAATGCTTCATAGGAATGGGAATTTTGACTGGATCAGGTCCCAGCTGCAAACATTCCTTGCTGCAAGGGAAAGCCTGCTTTGGCAGCTCTGACTGCAGCAGCTCAGGAAGGTATTAACCTCACATGAAGCCAATGCTCCATCGCTTGGGAGAAGCTGCTGGGGCACTCACCTCCTGCAAAATGGAGCAAGAGGTCAACAGCCAGCCATTTCTTAAGCTGCTGAAGCAAAACCTGCCAGAGTTTGTCTAGTAAAGCCCTTTTATCTGCTATTATTTTTCCTTAAAACCACAGCAACAAGCACAACCCAAACTACTGTGTAAGTGTATTTAATATGCTATGAAACACACAAGCTTTGTTTCTCCCTTGAAATCTCTGAGCACTTAAAAAATTCTACAGCATTTGGAAATGCTACCAAGAAATTTATTTGGGCAACTTCTAGTAGGAATACTAAAATATGGACAATGACTCATTTAATCTTTCTAATAAAACATACCTCCCATTCTGATAATTAGTGCTGGCCAAAATGACATGGCACTGAGTTCAAATGAAGCCAAACAGAACCTTGGAAACAGTGAGGAAACAACAGAGACTTTGAGATACGAGAATGATATTGCACCATTTCCTACCACAAAGGTCTGTCATTTATCAGGCTATTTACCACTTCTCCCTCCACCAGTCAATATTCATGCACATGAAGCCCAGGAGATAGTCAAGAACAAGATTTTATAAACAGTTAAATACAGGAAATATTGGCAGGTGATGTGCACGATGCTTCTGGCAAATGCAAGCTCTTAAGAACAAGAGCATTAATAAAATCTAATAAGATAGTTTTAAACTGTTTGCATGTTGTATCTATTTTCTTCAAAAGGATGACGTTATTCTGCATACACTTCCCCTCTTGAAGGAGTGTGCAGAAGTATCTCACAATAGTGGGCTTTCATGAAGTAAAGGTGCTACCAGAATATTGCAAAATCATTTCTGTACCCTAGCAAGACCTAGCATTTCATCTAAATGGTGGAAAAAAATCCCAACAGCAATCTGGTCCTGGTTTCTTCACATCTTAAAGACAATAGGCCAATATTATTGAAGGAAGACAGAGAAAAAAGACATTATGACTGAAGGAAAAGGCCTGACCTTATTTATTATTTTCTCATTTTGCCAAGATGACTATCCTAACTCAAAACCAGGAATTGAATTTACTTTTTCAAGTAGTTTGACATGGAGCTTGTCTCCAAAACTGCTGACTTAATTGCCCTGCAGGTCACAAACACATAATGAAGTTGTCATTGATTTCTGTTATGATGACCTCATTATATCTGTAATTTAGGATTCCATTTCACAAAATAAACTTGCTAATATTTTATATCTGGCACTAATATGATTCTTAGATCTATCAACAGAGGTCAGGAAAAATCATGTTGGTTGTACATGGAGGAATTGTTTCAACTCTAAAGAGACCAAACACGTGCTATCCCTTTTTGGCCCTTAAGCAACTGGCAAGTTCAAGGAGTTCATGTAATTACAATTATTTATTTCATAATCCTTTCTTTAAATTCTTTATTTAAATTTAAATTCTTTGAATTATTCATTTAAACAAAGATTGAGCACAACAAAGAGGACAAACACAAGGGGAAGATCACAATGAAGTTAATTCAAAGGCATACATCTACCCTTTTCTCACAATAAAAATAGCTTTTTTAAACCAAAATACTTTGATTCTTAAATCTCTATTTATTCCTGGCATTTTGGCATTGCAATGCTCAGCTCTCAAAACTCTGATAGCATTTTATTCCCGAAAAAATCCTAAACTATTTAAGGGAGATTGTTTGCTACCATCTTCACCCCAAATGTTCAGCAGAGAATTAAAAGTATTTCTAACCCAAAGCTCACAAATAGTAAGTTAACTAAAAAACCATACAAAATCCCAGAAGAGACAAAACTGAGCAGCAATGACAGGAAGCTGGCCAGGCTCTGTGACACAGTCTTTGTTAAACTCTCACATGCAAAGCATCACCAAGTCTTTAGAAGCAGTGAGATGATGCTGATACATAAAATCTAGCTTCTCTGTAACCCCATCAAGACCATACAGCTTGTGGGGTACAAAAATCATCACACTCCTCTTCCTAGGTGCTTATTCAGCAATTCAAATACTCACATCCATCAGGTCAGACCCTTTGGCACACAGTGTCCAGCATGTCACTCAGGAATCTAATCAGATCAAAACATGTCCCAGCAATCCAAAAATGGCTCCTTTTCTGAACTCCACCCTTTCACATCACAGTTAAGTAATTTTTTTTCAGACTGGCAGAGAGCTCCAAAAAAAGTTTCCCATGGATAACAACTTAATTGGAAACATATCCCTCAAAATACTTCTTTTGCTTTTGAGCAAGAAACAGTAATGGTTATAACCAACTTTTGGGGTATTTATAAAAAGCAAAATTTGTATATTCTGTGTTTAGTTCCTGAATTTGCA